>JANSTX010037142.1:0-13289 GCA_027564355.1 Penthetria funebris | reverse complement strand
ACACAAAAATATTGGCCAAGAAAAATATTCTTGAAAAAAATATATTTTTTTTTCAACTATTCACTTTTTTTCTTTTTATAAGATTTTATGACAATGAAAATAACCAACTAAAATGTATTTATAGTTTTAATAAATTTTGCACAATCACACAATAATATTATAATATTAAATTTAATTTAGTTATTTTAGTTTATTTAAAAAAAAAAAAAGAAAATACAAGAAATTTTTCCGATCCGACGACAAACAAGAAGAGCAAAGAACAGTACATACAACTTTGTAACAATAAAAATTTTTTCACATTAAATTTTTGACACTCAAGAAAAAATATAGAATATTTTTTCTATTTTTATTACCCGATGGAAGATTTGAAGTGTCGAATAGGACAGTTCACAATTGAAATTATATATTTATATATTGACTTTTAATGCCAAAATTTGATGAAAAATTGAAAACAAACACTGTCAAAATAATCAATTTCATATAGATAGTCTAAAAAAAAAAAAAACATCAAGTTTTCGACTAATTTTGAAGGATGACGTTGTCCAATCACCAATCGCCAGGTTTATTTCATTTTGATGTTGTGTCATATAATTTTTGTTCCCGTATAAAAGAAAAGCAGAATATTTTTCATTTTGTTTTTTTTTTTTATTACATTAAAATCGTACAAGTTCTTTTATAATATTATAAATATAATATTAAAATATTAATATAATATATTATAATTAGTAAGTTTAAATATTTTAAATATTTTGTTTAATTTAATATTAACTAATAAATTTGGATTATTTGAACATAACCTCTCTTAGTTGACTAAAAAATATATTCCCATTTTTTTTATATATATATATATTTTAGGATAAAAATGAAGCAATATTTAAGTTGTATTATATTTTTTCTGGCAATAACAGTAAGTTTTGCACTTAAAGAGGGAGACTGTGAAGGTACAGTGATTCATTTTATATTGATTATTAAAATATTAATTTTTCTGTGCGACCATTCAACATATATGTAATTTTTTCTTTTCTTCATCAGTTTGTATTCATATCGTTTCAAAGTTTGCAGAATCATTAGATGAAGCTACAAAAAAAGATACAAATTTAATAGAAACAGAATTTAGAAAATATTGTAAAACAGCAAAAAATAAGGAACATCGATTTGTAAGTTTCATTTTTTTTTTTTTTTTGTATAGTTTATTGTGGATGTTTACATACTACATCATCTTTTTGTTATTGACGAATCATCTTTTTCTGTACTGTTTGTGCATGTGTTTTGAAAAGCATATGTTGTTCTAAATTCTTTCGTAATTACACCCACCCATTAATCGCACTTTTTTATTTCACATTTTTTTTGTTACCGCAATTTACCTTGTTATCTAGCTATGAAATGAAATTTTAATTGCATTAAATAAGATAAGATTCGTTTAAGTTAACATTAATTCAAAAATGTTTGTTTTTAAGTATTTTTGGTAATTACGTGCACGTTTTATCGAATAATAAACTTATGGATGTTAATATTATTAATAATACATCATTTTGTATAACAATATATGAAATTTAGCTAATAAGCGGAAATTTCAGTCGTGGTGTTCAAGGGTAAGAGTCCGAAGAAGTTCTTTGTATAGTTGATATAGTAATGTGTTGTGTGTTTATTACAAACGGTAGCCATTCGTAATGTTCATTATAAATTCACCACTAACATAGAAACTAACAAATTTTGATTTTAAAACATTATGTATGGATTTTTAACGTTTTTATTTCGGTTTGCAAAATCCACCGGTAAAATCAAATCGACATAAGCTGTACTGGTCAGACTACTCTATTTTGCATACTGCAAATTTTCGCAAATAATAATGTTATATTTGCACAAAATAATAAAAAATTTATTTCACCTTTGATTATTAACAAAATGTGATCAGCTGCAGCATATGATTTTGCTAGAGCTAGCTCTAAATTATTTATAACTTAGTACGTAAATCCATGTGGTTTTCCATTTGTTTATCTAAAATTGTTTAAATGTACTTTAATTTAATTTTAATTGTTTTAAAATTTATTTGTACATTTCATAGTGTTACTACATTGGTGGTGTAGAAGAATCTGCAACAGGCATTTTAGGTGAATTATCGAAACCATTAAGTTGGTCAATGCCAGCCGATAAGATTTGTGAAAAATTAAAGAAAAAAGATGCACAAGTTTGTGAACTTAGATTTGGTAAGTAAATTTAAATTAAAATGAACTTAATGATGAAG
Source organism: Penthetria funebris (assembly GCA_027564355.1). Taxonomy (NCBI): domain Eukaryota; kingdom Metazoa; phylum Arthropoda; class Insecta; order Diptera; family Pleciidae; genus Penthetria; species Penthetria funebris. The sequence continues at coordinate 11,044 of JANSTX010037142.1, read as the reverse complement.
TTAACATTTTATGTAAATATTACAGAAAAACAAATTGATCTTAATACAGTTGATTTGAAGAAACTTAAAGTACGTGATCTTAAGAAAATTCTAAATGATTGGGATGAAGTGTGTGATGGATGTTTAGAAAAAACAGATTTTATTAAACGAATTGAAGAACTTAAACCAAAATATACTAGAAATGAATTGTAGAATTAGTTAATTTAATTTTTGTTTTCCTCTTTTTTTTTTTTTGTTTTTTTTCTTTTTTTGTTTACGTATATTAAATTTATTATTTATTACTATTAGGTTAACATATCGAGGTTATATTTTTTATTAAATTTGTTAAAGCCTAATAAATAACAAAAGAAAAAAAAATAACTCGCTAACTAAAAAACTGTGTTGATTGCGTTTATTCTGCATTGATATGTAATGTAGTGTCCAGAGACAAAACAAGTATACATAATATTTCATTATTTTGGTCAGTCTTATTGTGGGATGGGGTACGAAAAACATGCGATAAATTTGAAACCTAGTCTGTGATGCGACAGTCTTGATCTTTACACATACTACACCTCGCCGGTCAAAGTAAAACTTACAGAAGTTTAACACTTGCATTTTATGAATTGCTTTACATAATGTATATGTTGCAACCTTTGATATATGTGTTTGATTTAATTATTCAATTTATTATTTCACTGTTTTAATACAAACAAAACATCTACAGAGAAACGTAATTCTTCAATATTGTCTCGTTTATATATTTATATAAATTTTGTAGGTTATGTAATCAATTCAATTATTTTCGCGGAAAATTAAATTGAAAAAAATTGATTCCCTTCATATATCCCAGTATGATTGCAAAATTTATATCTGGTAACATCATGTTCATTTTATTTTGAACTACACCATTTTCTTTTTTTTTATTTTCATTTCTGAGTTGTGCATCATAACGGCTAAATTTTGTTCTTTCTGTATAAGTTTAGTAATTTTTTTAATTATATTATAATTTACTGATTATTGTTAATAAATCAATTGTGTAGATTGTTGTTATATTTTGTTAATAGTTTAAAATCAGTTTAGTGCAAAAGTACAAACTTATAATAGGACAGAATTTACTGGATGATGATTTTGCTGTGACTGAAATCAGTTTGGTACGTAAATAATTTTTTTTTTTTAACCAATTTATTTTGTTATATATAACTTTAATTTAATTGAAGAGTTATTTTTCGAGAAAATTATATTTCATATTTGTTGGCACTTGGTAAATAAATAAATTATCTTAAACGGGTATGCCTTAAAAGGGCGCACCGACTTGATGGCGGCATCGCGATGTTAATTTGCCCGTTTTCAATACACGTATATAAAATCAAAGTTCAACCGAAAAAATTTATTAGTTTCTAATTGTATATGAATTGAGAAACATATAATTTATGTGTTGTTTAATATTTATTAATTCAGTTTGATACGTTCCTCTAGACAGTGTCGAAAATAAGATCGACATTAAAATATAAATATCTTTTGAAATCAATTTTTTAAAATCTTTAAAATGTATGTGTATGCATCCGTGAGCAAACGTTCTGTGAGTAGTGCATGCCTTTATCCATTTAAAACATCAAAACATCCATTCTAAGGAAAGTTTTATCTTATGTTTTGAAATTTTAATCCAGAATTTGGTTTCATGAATGACGAAATTTGGTTAATAATTAACAAATCTAATTGTTTTACGTTGAAAAGCGTGACAACGCACAACTACTAAGTTTTGATGAATTTGCAAAACGTGGAGAAAGTCATTGTTGGAATTACGTCACTTTTGAGGTACAGATGTTTACATGTGATTGATCTCTATTTGGTTATTGGACAGATTTGTACCAAACCATTGACAAATATGAAAGACAATCTTATACTGTGAAAAGTATTTATGTTTATCAGATATGCAAGTGCATTATGTCGATCTGGTAAAAAAGTTTTCGGTTTCAGCATTAGTGATGTTGGAACCTAATAATGTGGTAAAATGAAAAAATCAACTAACAGAGTAATGTAAAATATGTATAGAAATTTCGAACAGTGTATAGTAGTCAATTGGAAGAAGATGTAGTTGTAAGATGTAGAAACGTACGATGGGATAATCGTAAACACATCGAAAATAGTACATAAAGTGTTACAGAATAGAACATCTAACTGAGTTCAGTAATGGTTTTTTGATTTCAAATGAAAACTAGCAAATGTAGGCATAGTAGTTCTTTAATAAGATGCCTATTAGGTTCCGTGTTTCAGGTTGCTCATTGTGCAATTGAAAGAATGCTAGTTCAACAGTTACTCCAAGTATATTATTAAATTTAGGAGTACCCTAATGATTTCTAGAATACACAAATCCATCTTTACTTCCACTTAGTATTACCGGTAATTCGACCATAAGATATGTTAATTTGTAGTGTGTGTGATCGAGGTTAAAAAGAGTATATGTTCTGTTTGTCGATTTGATGCGAAATATCTCACCGATAATTTGGTAGTTTTGTTTTGGTGTTTATTATTTATCATTATATAGTAAGATGATAATGCTGATGATATTGAAATATTATAACTTTGTAAAATTATAGTTGTTCGGTTAGAATTTTATGTCATATATGTGGATAAAGGCAGTTTAGAACTTTGTACCGCTCTTAGGCACCGTTGTGTTGTACAGTTTAAGATGATGAATCATAAGACAATAAATAAATATATGATGAATAAATAATATTGAAACTGAATACATAAAACGGGATCTATACGAATTATTATGATATCCCTGATTAATTGACCTTATGTATGGTTATGGAACACAAATTTCGTAAACTGATATATTATTTGACAAATTTTTTGTTTTAATCTTGTCTTCCATCAGAAGACTTAACGTTCAAGTTTCAAGATGCGTCATAATATCTCACTTATTTTCTTGTCCCATTAGATTTATTGATTTCTGTCTGTATAACCTAACTTGTAATCACTACAGATTATATACTATCTACCTTTTGGCAATTTATAATTAAAGGCGACAATCAGTGCTATTTTACGATTAATTATAATTTTGTTTATTTTTGTTTTAACTAACAAATTTCAATTTCAATTCATCTGCTATATTTATTCTTGTGATTTCACACAATATGTGTTATGTGTTTGGTAATTGCGCTAATTAATCAAGTTCCAGATGTAGCCCTTTGAGGGCCTTTCCTTGGTAAGTTAGCACTAATGTAAATAAGCGTTTCCTCTTAATTAACATTTAATAAGTCTTGGTTATGTTAAGAGATTTGATACATTACATTGTTTTTAACGAATCCTCCCAAAACTATACCTCCAGTGAGACAGGATATGATGTATGAATTGTAAATACCTATACTTAATACAATTTTAGATACTTTGTAAAAATAATCATCGTTTATATTATTAAAAAAATTATATAATTATATACATACATTATATATATATATATATGTTACAAAAATAAATATTTAAATATGGCAAAATAAATTAGAGAGAGAATATGTTTATTATATTAAATTAACCATTAATTTAGTTGATGATTTTAGTAACAATTGATATTAATAAAATTTAATATAAAATAACGTTAATAAAATCAGAAAATTTGAAATTATATCTACTCTAATGCATATAATTATCTTCTGTAAGGTTGTTTATTATATCTGCCACGATTTCCTTCTTCACGTAAATTTGTAAAATGACTGTAAACAACCATCCACATGTATACGTATATAACTTAATAACAAAAAAAACATCAAATTAATAAACAATTGCTTACATTATTTAAAAAAAAAAATTAAATACGAAAAATGTGTACATACCAACTGATAATAAACCAAATATAAGCCATAAAACTCCAGTAATAAGAAAACCATCAATGAAGAATACTACAGCTGTCCATATGACTGATATTAATAATCCAATTGCTAACATAATGCCAAGTATTACCCATGGCAGCATCATAAAATGATTTCTCTAAAATTTGAGAATTGTATAATAAACCATCGTTAGTTACAATTAGTTAGTTTTAGTTGGTGTGATGCGCCAAAACTCTAGTTGTCAATTTCTTCATAAAAAATTTCAGACAATAATTTTCAGAATGATAAATTACGAATAAGGTCATGGGTTCTAGTAAAATATTACCAAATTTTGTCATAATTATTCCTAGGAGTGTGATAAGTTTTTTCATTTCTTTCATAACATGAAAATCCACATCAAATATACTCGGATCTAACAAATCATATTAGTGTAGTAATATAAAACATAAATGCATAACTTTCTGAAAATATTATTTTGAACAGCCAGTTCAACATTCACTTGAGTACATGTTAGTATCTCATATACTTTGTGTTAAAATATCGTTTGCCTATATTTGCCCGCAGTTTCACAATAAATTGTTTCTTTGAGCAAATATTAACAATACTGACTCCATTGTTTGTACCAGAGACACCTGATACACTTTACATAACCTATGTGTTATACTGCGATAACTCAGTGCTCATAGCTAGTATTGATTTGATTTTTTATTATATTTAAAGCTTTCGAGGTGACTTTTGGTTTTCAAATTTATTTCTGTACATCACAGGGCACGCCAAATTGCATTCACATTTATAAAATATATCAAATATTAAGTGCTATAGACACTCCTACTGACAGCCAAATTTATGCGTTTTACTCATTGTTAATTATTTACTTACACTCAGTTATGCGAACATTCTTGTATATGTAGGATTTCCACTCCTTCGAAATTGCCTAAATTTGTTACATTTTCAGAAATTTGAATAAAAACATGCACTGAAAAGTTTCATAAACTTCCCAAGCAGAAACAGGAAAGTCCTGTTGTTATAAGGGTGTACCGAACAATGTTTACATAGTCAGATGTAGAATATGCGAAAACAATGGAAAGGAAATTGATGAAATGAAATAATTTGGACCTTAAAATGTGTTATAACAATTCACTTTTTTTCATTTTCGGTAATGACTGAACAAATGGATTTCCTCTGGTACATACTTACAAGTTTCTCGTCAATCACAATTTCAAACGAAAATTTAAAGAGACTTACAGATCTTATGAAATATGATCGACACTTAGGTGACGATATTGCGATATAATTATACTCATGAAAATATGTTTATAAAATTCATAAAATTTGCTTATAAACGGTATATTTCTATCAAATAGCGGATGTTATATTTGAAAGGAACAATTATCGTTTTGAGATTGTCTGCATATTCTTGCATATAGAATATCGCCATTAAGAAAAACAATGAGTTCTTTAGTAACTAGTGCTCACAGCAGCGACAATAACACATGCTTTCTCTTCCACCATAGCCGAAACAAAAAGCATTCTCATTGCACAGGTGACTGCAGATTCACCAAACTAGTTATTCGTTCATGTTGCTTACCAATTTACCAACTAAATGGGTTACTTTCATGTTTGATTTATGTCTTTTCGATTCAGTTATAGGATGGTATACACAGGATATACCCTATATCTCAAGAAATACTACTATGGTGCTTTCATACGTTTCGATATACTATTCAAGAAACTAACTAATTGAGAGTCTCGTTTTCATGGTTTGATTAGAATTCGGTTATTTTTCCAATGAAAACCAAAAACAATATTTACCTTCCATACTCCAATAATCAATAGAATTGATATTAAAATTGTCATACATAAATTTATGGCCAATATGATTTTAACCACTGATGATGGAAGCCAATCGATGACAATGGTTTTAAATTGCAATCTTGTGGTAAAAATAGCAATTAAAGATATTATTGCCAATATAATGCCAGTAATACCAGAAATTATTGATCCTGTTTGTAGGGAACAGCATTTACAACCTATGAGTAAATAATAATTATTTTTGATTAATATTTTGAAATGGAATTATATAGAAGATTTTTAACTCACATGTGTTTACGAGTGGTGGTGCCATTTTTTTTCGTTTTTCTATATTTTATCTAAAAGTAATGATAGAAAAATCATAATTATTTGCAAATATTTATATTATTAATTATTTCTAGAGGTAATTAATACTCAATCAATATTTAAAATGTATACTCGCGCTTATATGTGTGCATATGTAATTATACACCTACACAATTTAGATAATCACCTATAGATTTATGTCTGGACTGTATAAAATTTGAAAACTTATTTTCAAATAACAAGAATTTCTATTATTATGTTTGTTTAATTTATAAAATATTATTTAAACATTTCTAATGCATTCCATTATTTTAACTAGTTTTTTTTTGTTTTCGTATATAATTTCTATATTTTTTTATAAACAATGCATGTGCATGAGAAATTCTGTTTCGTTTATTTTTCAAACGTCTATGCAATCTTTTACTCCCTTCAATTTGATTCGTAGATATCATGTAAAATAGAGTATATCCTATCTGAACCAAGGTGCGTGTGAAATGCGAGAACGAATTGATAATAATGATTAAAATTATTCATAAATGTAATTTACTAACTATTTCGATATGACCGTACAAGCACAATATGAATCCCATCACTAGGTCGTCCTAAAGACGTATGAAGAAGTGATCGACGCAAAATTATATCTTGTTAAACGATCGTCGATTAAAAGTGCATGCTGATATGTTATACAAATGCACTGCAGGAAAGTGTTGACGATACACATAGTATAATATTTAATAAGTATTTAGAAAACGGTGACGAACACAATTGTACTGGTTTATGTGTATATGTATTATCAAATTCATGTCATAAACAGACCATACAATTCTGATATTCGTATCAGACATTCATAAATTGACAAATACACGAGAATGAAAAGTAGTACATATTTTGTAAATTTAAAGCACATGTTAAGCTCTAGAATAATTGTATCAGTTTATGTACTCCTGATAACATATTTTATCAAATCATCGGATATTTTTCATCTGTGTTTAGATACTAAACAGAACATAAAAGCAGAATTCTGACATTAGTATCAGGAATTCATAAATTGACGAACATATACTTTCTATTTAAAATAAACATAAGTCTCATTGCAAATTTAAAGAAAGCACCTATTTTCATGACCGAAATGGTAGTACATATTTTTCAAATTTATAGGACATGTTTAGCTATAGAATAAGTGTGTTAGTTTATGCTCTCCGGATATCATATGTTATCAAATCATCGGATATTATCTGGAATTCATAAATTTACGAACATATTTTCATCGGCACAAGCTTACACACCTCATACACTTCACACAACGGCAATTATCATGACCAATTTATTCATGTTACGTGATCACCATATTCTCCAGATTTGACACAGAGCAACTTTTTTTTTCTGTTTCCGAACTTGAACACATATCTAACTGGAATGAGATTTCAGTTAGTTCTTCCTTCATTATCAATTCTACCTCGTATTTTGACAAATATAATAAAAATTTCTTAAAAAAAACCTTCATCACATTATATCTTTTAATGTTAAAACCTTATTTAGTACATACAATTTTATGATAAAAAATTTGTGATTTATTAGAACATTTTCTACTTAATATCGTACTACTTCACAGATCGTTCATAATGCATAAATGCAATTCAAATTATATTTTTATTTAAATAAACAATAAATGCAAACAGAAATAAATATCTTAAGATTAAATATGCGATGATAAGCGCACCAGACATTGAATTGTTAATTGTTTATTTTGTGTATTCATTAAATTAGAAAGTATAAATTACCGTAAACTACACTGGTATTGTTGTTGCTATTATTATAAATTGTACAATAGGATCGTTTTAGTTGTAGATTGAAACTTCACAGACCATTTCCATAATGTTTTAAATACTAATAAAGATTGGTGTACGACTATGACATATGTTCACTTGCGGTGATCAAATAAAGTAGATTTGGATTGGTGATACACTGAGGCGACTAGTTGTTGATATTGCATTTCATCCACTTTCTTGGAATTCTCAGGATATAATAGAATAACCGGTTGTAAAAGAACAAAGTTGCTGCGAACCGTCATTAATGACTTTAGTATAAATGGTTTGGGACTGGAGCGAAGTGAATGTACTGGTCAGTGATGGCGAACTAAATGCCTACAATTTACTATAGAAAATAAAATGCTATTTGCTTATGCCTAAAATTAATTTTCGCACAATCCATCTCGGTTCGGGTTTGGTTATGGTTCATTTCGAGAAGTCAAAATTAACCGTATATTTTTAAAAATTCGCAACAATATATTCGTTCCTCCTATATTGCTCACTTTTGGGGGATATACCAGCCTATTATATTGAACACATTTTCTTATTTTTGAATTTAAGGCTAAAAAAGAGTAACAGAAATAAAATTGTAAACAATTTTTTTATTATACAATTTTATTTGTTCGAATAACTTCTTGGGGAAGCGTATTAAAAATTAGCAACTTTTTAAAAGTTTTAAATATTAGTCAATTGAAATATTATTGACAAATTGGTGCTGTACAATCTGTCCCCATAAATTAGATCAACATCTATAAATTAGACTGATCAGAATTTCTCATTAAAAAGAAAGGGTTTGTGCATTTGATCTTCCCACAAGGGAAAGGCACTTGTTGTAAATTTAATGGACGTAATGAGATATGTTGTTTGGATAATAAATACTTGTTAACGATTTTATCTGAAAATATTTGTTGATTATAATACCGAAGTTTATTAAATGTGAACAAAACTTTTGAAAGCATTTTGAAATTATATTACATGAGCGAAAACAATCCAAAATATTGTATATAGTTTTTGTTCAGAGAAAATGCAAAAATACTAATCCTATGGTAACATAAAAGAAATATAATTACAAACAATTGTTTTTACAATTTTGCTTATTGTGAAATACATTAAAAATTAGCAAAATTTTTAAAAGTATTTGAAAAAGAATCAATTGAATATTATTGACATATTGGTGCTGTATAACCTGTTTCCAAAAATTAGTTCAACATCTGTACATTAGACTGATCAGACTTACTCATTACAAAGGAGTGATTCTACTGTGTCTTTTCACAGGGATAGGTACTTGAATAAATTTTAATGTTCTTACATTTTTAAGTACTTTCATTAATAAATAAATGTTTACGTTTCTATCTAAAAATATTTATTGATTACAATATTAAATGTGAATAAAACTTTTAAAAGTATTCAAATTATTAAAAATAGTTTTTGAATATTTTTTAGTAAGAACAAATGCAAAATTATTAAAGCAGTAAACTAAATTTTACTAATCATGATAATATTTTGATTGACGATGTTAATTTTCCGTTTCAAATATACATGTATCATCGAATGTAAACTCACATTTGCCAATTGGAAAATATAGGATCAATCATAATTATCCAGTTATACATTTGAATATTTCAGTAGAGTGGTGCATTAATTTTCAGCTACCTAGTTTGTTGTTGAGTTGTTTTTTTCCAATCAGTCGCCAGACACAACAATAACACCATCTTTTTAGTCTCGATCACATAGTTTTCGATTTCACACGCCATTACTGACATATACTGTGATCGAATTACCAGTGACACCGCGTGGGGGGTAAAGATTGGTTGAGTAAACTCGATAATAGTTGGCCTATCCACAGCTTTTTACATTACATTATTTAAATTTATACTAATTAAAATGTTAGATATGTTTATCTCATTATTAAAATTTTATTTGTCGGTCACACTATCGAAGTGCAAATTTTTGAAAACCATTTCCATATTAAATTAAATATTATTGACAGATTTGCGTCGAAATCTGTCTCCAAAAATTAGATCAACATCTATACATATATATATATATATATATGCATATATATATTAGAGTGATCAGAGTTCTCCATTGGGCATAGGAATATAAATGGACATGATCTTTCCAAAAGGGAAAGATTTTGAACTATAGTTTTTATGGACGTAAAGAGATAGGATTAAGTACGAATTATAAAAATTCGTTTACGTTTTTATTTTAAAATATTTATTGATTACAATACCGAAGTATATTAAATGTGAATAAAGCTTTTAAAAGTATTCAAATTATTATAAATAGTTTTTGAATATTTTTTAGTAAGAACAAATGCAAAATTACTAAAGCAATAAACTAAATTTTACTAATCATGATAATATTTTGATTGACGATGTTAATTTTCCGTTTCAAATATACATGTATCATCGAATGTAAACTCACATTTGCCAATTGGAAAATATAGGATCAATCATAATTATCCAGTTATACATTTGAATATTTCAGTAGAGTGGTGCATTAATTTTCAGCTACCTAGTTTGTTGTTGAGTTGTTTTTTTCCAATCAGTCGCCAGACACAACAATAACACCATCTTTTTAGTCTCGATCACATAGTTTTCGATTTCACACGCCATTACTGACATATACTGTGATCGAATTACCAGTGACACCGCGTGGGGGGTAAAGATTGGTTGAGTAAACTCGATAATAGTTGGCCTATCCACAGCTTTTTACATTACATTATTTAAATTTATACTAATTAAAATGTTAGATATGTTTATCTCATTATTAAAATTTTATTTGTCGGTCACACTATCGAAGTGCAAATTTTTGAAAACCATTTCCATATTAAATTAAATATTATTGACAGATTTGCGTCGAAATCTGTCTCCAAAAATTAGATCAACATCTATACATATATATATATATATATATGCATATATATATTAGAGTGATCAGAGTTCTCCATTGGGCATAGGAATATAAATGGACATGATCTTTCCAAAAGGGAAAGATTTTGAACTATAGTTTTTATGGACGTAAAGAGATAGGATTAAGTACGAATTATAAAAAAATTCGTTTACGTTTTTATTTTAAAATATTTATTGATTACAATACCGAAGTATATTAAATGTGAACAAAACTTTTAAAAACATATCGTAATTGTATTACACGCGCGAAATCTATTCAAATTATTGAATAGTTTTCGATACGAGAAAATGTAGAAATACTAAAGGGCTTGCCACACCAAAGTTCTACGCGAGCGAATGTTCGCGTTGCGTTAACCATAACCCTACTTTACGGCCACACCGACAC
>JANSTX010037131.1:0-13294 GCA_027564355.1 Penthetria funebris | reverse complement strand
ATGTGAAAAATTACATAAATCTATACGTTGATTTTTCGATGAGATGTTTATTCATGAAGTTCACAACCACAGGACGTGAACTCCTATTTTTTGTGGTCATGATCACACGTCATTACAGATCATATTAGTTAGATTTCCAGATTATATTAGTGGGATTTTAAAAAACGAAAATTTCAAATAACAAATGACGTTTTTTTTAAGAAACTTAATTAATTTGTGGCAATTTTGTCAAAAACAAAAAGCAATAATTTAAATTGTGATTAAAATTGGATTTTTTTTTTTTTAATTTTTATTTTCTTGGGTTGATTAGGCTGCATAGAATAAATTTTCATTTGAATGAAGGCAATGCAAATTAAAATTGAAATTCATAACATCCTTTATTATATCATATTTGCGTTTATTTCTTCTTAGCGGTGACAGTATATCGATCGCTCAACGTTTTGTGTAAATATATGTATAGATTGAACATGACAAAGTGACGTTTTTATTTAATTTGCATATCATTATTGTTATCATGTGGAGCATATATCAGATGAATTCTGTGATGTTAATTTATCTTTTACAATATACACGTAAAATCAAATATGTTATGAAACCGTCATCATCAATTGGTTTAAACCATAATAGTTATTATATAAGAATATAGAAAGTAATGATCAGAGCCTATTTGATTCTACTATTGAATGTAGGAACTTCACAATTTCAAGCAATTTTAAGATTTGGTAGTTAAAACGGTTATGCTTGTCCAATGCGGTTTGGTAAGTTTGCGTAATTTTTAATATGTATACAACATAAATATGCAATTCCTCCATATAAATTAGTCTTGATTAAAATGTTGTCGAATTACAAGCTGACGTTTGTTTTTATATTACAACTGCATAACTTCACTTCTCCATTATTGGCACAGACAAGCTATTCTTTATATTATATGCTTAGCTATTTTATTTATATTAAAACTCAGTCCAATCTAACATTACAGAAATTAAAAATTCATATCGTATATTTTTACCCACCAATAATTAACATATGGTAAAAGTTATAAAATTCCATTTCTTATTTATATTCTTAACGATTTCTTTGCGTTCTTCTTAACTTTAACCACATATTTAAACGTCTGCAATTGTTAGTTCAGATAAAATTTAAAGGGACCAACAAAATACATAAACTTGAAATGCCGGTTAGACATTTTTAAATAGCAAAATTTTCAAAGGAAATCGCACAACTTAAATCACTGCAAAAAAAAAAAACAACATTACACAATGAAAGTAAAGAAAAAAACGATCTTATCAATACTCATACATATTTAAATGGCACGATCATAAAAAAAAAAAAGCCAAAGAACATAAAAAGAAAGACGCATAGTATAACATAAAAGAAAATTATGTTAATGTATCAGTACAAGAACGATCGTCGTGAACATATGTATATATTATACCATAAGGTTATGTATATATTATATAGCATAGAGTTATGTATTTTTTTTTTTAGCTAATGGATAATATATTCAATTTGCATATATGAATAGGTTATTATGATCATAGTTAAAGAGATGTTAAAGGCCTATACATTAAGTTATCGATCGGCAAAACGGCATGAAAGAGAAAATGAAATCTATCCACGCGATGGGACAAACATCCATTAATTTATGGTCGTTATATATTTATTATGGTAATCATAGTTGAGGCCTATATCGCGATCGCAAGGTAATTCTATTGCTAAGTAGGTATATGGTAGTCGAAGAAATTAAATTTGTATGGCAGACGGAATATACCGTTTTATGTATATAAATGTTGTTACATAAAATGTCGCTTTAAAAATCGAAACTTCTTATTATAATGCCTACTACATACATACATTATTTTATTTGTCTGCATTAAAGTGGAATTTCATTATTAAAACAAAAAAAAAAAAAAATTATATAAATTTATAATTTGCGCGCGTAAAAGTTTAATGAACTCTTAATATTGTAAGTGAATGCACATTTTTTTGAAAAATGGCGAAGTGAGTGTAGAACAGCGCTGTTAGCAGTTAAATACCGTTATTACATGTATATTAAGTTTATTTTGGTGAGTTTGGTGAATATATTGTCTTCGTTACATTTATTGTAGATTATGGTATTAAATTTATACATGATGAATTTTCTTCATGTACTAAAGTAACGTCAAACTTATTTCGAATGTTTCCATTATGTATCATTGTTAGAATATATAAGGATCAGTTATTCAGCAGAGTCCTTACTGGTTTGTTTTTTTTTTTAATTCCGATATATTCTGACAAAAACACCAGACAATTACCCATTGCAATCCACACTCATACACTTTCGCAAACATTCTAATGTTATTTTCAACGAATTATAGAGGGAGAATAGCCTCTGATGTCCTGCAATCTCAGAATGTATACCTTGCGGGTGTTAACTGAAACATCACTAATTTTTTTTTTTCATTTTACCACTCCCTAAAACTCCGGTTCTCTCAATTAGATGGGCCTGAATTCTGAAAATTTGACACATATCACTATTTATTGGTTCATTAATACCAGAGCTAGTTGGTTATTCATACACCATTTGATCAGCTGATATAAGTCTATTGGAAATTGTGCCACATCCTTTAAATTTCCTATTCAACAGAACCATTTTTAATATTGGATATTATGAAGAGCATCTACAATTTCATTAATAGTAAAAATAAATAAAATAAAAAAAATATTGGACCTATAGGTGACTTCATTGTGAAACACCAAATTGCACAGTATAATCTACCTTAATTGATAATTATTAAAATGTTAACGATCTGTCTTTGATATATAATAAAATATTTACGTTTCGACCGAACAACCGTCATTTGTTCTCGATCTCTGACCAGCACCTCAACTGCACTTCATTCTCTACCACTTGTAATAAGCTCGTCACACATCAACATAGAATAGTAAATATTAATTGCTTATATTTTATTAATTAGAATTTCATGAAAAAGTCTATCAAAAGCTTTCCTAAAAACAGTATACACTACATATATAATTGTCGACCAGATCCAATTATATTTAGCGCAAATTTGGAAATTATCATCAAATTGTGCTTGTTGTAGGACACGTCCTTAAAAATTGTAATTATTAGATTTCTAAACTCACTATATTTAAAGTCTTGTTATGTGTCTATATAGTATAAAGTGTTACCATATAGGTTCAGAAATCGATGTAATATCAAGTTGCTGAGTTAATATACGAATGTAGAATTCAGTTTCGAAAATTTGAAAATCATGCGACATATAAACATGTATAGAAATCAGTAAACGTTCTTTCTGTCAAAACATAAAACATTTGAAATATCAAAATTCAAAGAATCTACTCAAGTTAGCCAAAAAAATATTCATATTGATCAACCTTGTAGATAAAAGAATGTGATGTTAATTAAAAATTAAATTGTTTAAAATATGTTATCCATACACAATCGATTAACACTGAGATTAGAAACCTGTTCCGTAATTTGAAACAAATAATTGAACCTGAAGAAGAAAACTTTGACATTTATGTTATATGTAAAATAAATTTATATCCATGTGACTAATCTAAATTTTTTTTTTTTTAATGTCACCAGATATCTTCAATTGAATAACGAAATATTACACATTTTTATAAGTCAAATAGATCTATGAAATGAAGAAGAAACGTCCGTATTTGGCAAAGAAAAATGTCCTTTTTCATCATTATAATTGGGCACCATCTTACCAATTAGTAATTGTGATACTAAAATTTAATTAATTACGATAAGACATTGCTCTAAATAAATCGCATTCTAAGGTCGACTAACATATTGAGGTAGCTCAACCTATACTAATTTACTCGCGAAATCACCCCGAAAACAAGATTACAGTATATTTAAGTATTATGATGTGTGATTACGGCCAAAAATATAGGTTTTATTGTTCTGTTTGTGAACTTGTTGAAAAAATAGGTAGCTGTAGGTTGACACTGTAGGTGATGTAACGTAAAGAAATAATTTTAGGGAAAATCAAAAACTTTGTGGATTCTTATATTTAGGATTTTTTGTGACTATTGGTGATTGTAATTGGCAAATTTATTGTACTATTTTGCTAAGCACTCTAAAGTGTCTTTTCTCTAGAAAATCATATAAATAGCAAGAACCTTCTAAAAAGCAATACTACAAATTATGCATATCCTGTTGTGAATTTTTGTCTTACCAACACAATTTCATATTATTCAAAGAAAGTATTTTATTTGTAAATTTCAAATAAAGTTACTGCCTGCCATATGTAACCTTCATCATTTCCTTTAGGTCAATCGCTCGAAAATTAACAAAATTTCGACAGTGAAAAAACGAACTTCTTAATTCTCATTTTTTTTTAGCCACTAATTTTAATTAATTAATATCATAATAAAGGAAACTTGTTTTTAATTCTCCTATGTAGGAATTAAGATATGTCGATTAAATTCTCATATATATACTATAATATTCATTTTATACTAACCAGCTAGATGATTATGAAAATGTACAATTCTCCATTAGCATTAACCACTTGGGAGGTGCTGCTAGATGTGGTATATACATTTTTTTATCCATTTTTTTCTTCTTATTCACATCTTATAATTTTAATTCCATTCTTATACTGACTGTAAATATGTGAAATACTTTATTAAAAACATTGCGTATGTATGGATTATGTAATGTTAACAATAATACACGCATCTTATCGAAATCTTTCTGTACCATAATGAAAAAAAAAACTGAAAAAATAAATCATCGACTAGTTTTTTTTTTATTCCCTGTTTAAGTCCATGATTTTTAAATTTTATGAACACGATTAATCAAAATTTCTGTTCTTTGACAAACAAATACCTAGTTACCTATGAAAGTTAATAATGAAATTATTAGTTTTTAGTTACTTTATTGCTTCTTTAGTTTAATAACTTCAGTATTATTTTTAATATTGTAACGGGAAGAATGCATGTCGGACAATAATTTAACATTTAGCCATTTTCTATTCTATTAAGAGGCATAAATAGGATTCTTAGGAATCTGAACATTAACAAGGCACTTGGTCCTGATGGTATTCCTTCCATAGTTCTGCGTAAATGTGTGGCATCATTGTCGCTGCCATTTTGTAACGTATTTCGTATTTTTGGTAAATGTGTAACGACTTTCTACATATTTTATTGTCAGACACGAAAACTCTATAAATAACCGTTTCCGAGATATTTGCATTTTAAATAAAATACATCTTCTAAAGGTTATGATTTTCTATTACTACTCCATAAACCTATAAAATGTGTACCAACGTTTTTTATCAAAAACAAAAATTGAAATTTCTCATAAACGATTGTAGATAGAGACAAACGGTAAAATACGTAGTGATGCCTATTGTACATGTTAGACACATACGCCAGATACTCTACTACATCAGATTGTCTGAAATGATGAAAAGACTCGCGCTATTACAAAGATGTCAGCATCGCTTATAATTGCAAAAGATGTGCAACGTATTTCTACATATTTCTCCCTCAGACACGAAATGTCTATATATAACCGTTTCAGAGATATTTGCATTTTAAATAAAATACATCTTCTAAAGGTTATGATTTCCTATTACAAATCCATAAACCTGAGAAATGTACCATAAAAACGGTAAAATACGTGACGTTGCCTATTATATTCTATACACATTCGCCAGATACACTGCTACAACAGATAGTTGGTACAATTCAAGATTTTATCATATTTGTAATCTAACTATATTATTCATAATCGTCAATATGGTTTTTGTTCTAGGAGATCGACTGACGATTTTATGAACAGCGATTTAGAATAAAAGCTTGCATATGTTTGGTGAGATGATGGTGTTCGCAACTGTCAGTGGAACCTTTTTTTTCAGAAGAAGTATGTTTCCTAAACTTTATGGTCTCCAAAAAATTCAAATCAAATGTTCTTGGCATTCCAATCCTCTCCCTCTTTCTTTCATATAAACTGCATTCAAAACGTATTTTGTTTGTGTGTTAATCAACATTAAACAGTCGCCACTATCTAAAAAATAACTTTAATTTAAAATAAAGTATATATTAATATTATGTGCAACTTTTAAATTGTCTCGAATATATAATAGTTGTTTTTAATTCTGTCCTGCGTTGCTACTCCAGATATGATCATGTTAACGTTTTCATCTCATATCCGAGTAATTTCTGCATATGGTCTCTTTTAATAGCCCAACATTCAAAATCGTAAGCCACTGGTGATCGAACTTGGTGACACATACCTCTGTTTGTTATTTTGACTTCTCCATTCACCGTCACTCTTAAATTGTCGATAGTTTTGTTTTGATTATTAATAAAATATTGAACGACATCGCGCATTATCAATCGACAATTTTTAAAACAAATCGATAAAAAATCATAACATTTTTCACATAATTTTATGGTAATTGAATTTCTCTTTAGTAACATCTTAGCCAGAAGTTCTGGAACCATAAACACGTACAGACGTAAACGCCAACGTATATATTTCAGATGATTTTGAAAACTAAAACTGTGGTACTACATTTTTGTATTTTCGAAGAACAATTTTTAACTGGTCAGAATAATCAGCATCAACGTTCTACAATAAAATAGATGATGATTGTAAAATGTAAAAATTCCTTCGCAGTAATAATGACTCAATTCATTCCTTAATTTAACGAGGAACTATAACGATTGTTTTCCAGAGCTGATAGAACTTTGCTAAAGTAATTTTGTTTTATGTCAAATCGTCACAAAGTATACCATAACAGTTCATTTGGGTCACTCTGTCATCACTTGGTCAAGAATGATTATGTTTAGATTTATAATCTTTACGATAAATGAATAGGTTTAATTTATATGAGTATTTAAAATTACTATTTTTTCTAAACTAAAATTGACTGCTGTTTGTCAAGTGTAAAATTTTAGCTTTCAATCATCATCATAGATGTTATACTCTAATCTACTGAAACATTTTACTAACTATTTCCCTCTATTGCCCTATGAACCCTTGTGGTATTCTGGTTAAGATGTTTGTTACATCTAATAAATGCTTTCGAAACTATCAAAATAAGAATTTTAAAAATAATAAATAAATATGCTACGGCTATGCCGCTTTGTGTCAGCTAGGGCTACAAAATTGCTTTGCATGAAGATACGACTATTATTTAATTTTATATAATAGAATTTCTAAAGTAATTTTTCATTTTGTCCAAATGTTAATACGTTAGTTTAGTAAAAGATTTAATTTTTAACATTCAACAAAACTAATACCAAAAAACTTTTGATCTTTTATTTTCGAATAAAATAATTTTGGTTATATATTTTTGTTCGTGGTTCCCATAAAAGATTGTTATCACCTTTAAAAAAACCTGAATTATTTATCCCTATGTTAGCCTCGTGGGCGGCACGTACTCATTTAACCATTTATCATATTGGTGAGGTATAGATTTATCATAATATGTTTTTTTTTTTTTTAATTTTTAATTCTATAATTTTTACTGAATTCTTATGTAATTAAAATCAATTTTTCTTTTTTCAAAATATTTGATTAAAAGTTATTATGTCTGTTGTACTGTCGGTAGAATGGATAAAATTTCATAATTTATATGGTCATCATTCTTCGAACGGTATAAATATTAGGAATTTTTAATGTACAAAATTGTGTTATTGACTAGATCGTATCGATTTAATTCCAAATCCCATAGAAATATTTTTCAATTGAAGCTATTTAAAAAAAAATTGTCTACTATTACTACTTATCTACGATCTTCGAAAAGTGTAATGTATTTAACAGTATGGAATGATTAGGTATTGATCGTAGTGAGGAATGTTATTATTTGATATTCGTAGTTAAAAAATGGTTCAGTCCGAACGACGCAAGAGGACAGGTTCCCCCCCCCCCTCTATCTACCACCTATTACTTAATCGACAGGATTCAAAAAAGGTTTCTTTTTATGTATTAGTCATTATCGAATCACCGGTTATACATATCCCCTTCTGCATGGGTATAATATGTTCTAAATATGTGACATTGTTTACTATAATATATATATACAGAGAACTGACGACAGGGTTTTGTGTCCAATTTGATAAAGTTGTATTCAGGACCTAAGATGGAATTGTTATTGAAAATAAAACATTCCACTTAGTTGAGATATCATGTTCAAATTTTGCGGTCAATGAATGAAATTATATATTTCTTAGTTATTTTATCTCTCATAAAATATGATTTGATTGCTAATTTCAATTTAATATTTTGTGTATGCTGAACTTATGATAATATGAACTAATAAAATGAATGTATTATTTCATTGTAATGTTTAGAACCGTTAATTGAAATGAGTTTATGATCTTATGATTTCCTCATCGTCATCATCATATTGACTTTTATATGTCAAAGCAGTATCGTTGGGAAATGTTAAATCGATATTTCCCATATACTCATGATTAGTGATGATCTTCCTGGTTGGAAAATATATTGTCGATCACTAAGGCACCATTTCAAATTATGTATTCTACAGCATATTAATGACATATACAAACAACTGTAAATAGTTCAATCACATAATATAAAACTATATAAATAAAAAAAAAATGGAATGTTTCTATTAGGGTTGGCAATAACTTTCTTGAGAACAGTGGTTATTTGCAACGTTTTTGTATTTAGTTGATTTTTTCTTCATCATATTATTATTTATTAATTTTGGTTACATTTTTGACATTGATGTTATTAAAAAAAAACCTGTCTTTTATTTAAAACTTATTAATAGAACGAAATATCATGTCAATACAACCGGATATAGTTGTATTGAGTTGCAAGTGAATATTTTCGACATTTGGCAATATTTTGGTGGAATAGTGAGTTCTTTTAGTTTTTGTAATAATTATTTTTAAATTCAAATTCAAAAGTCCTTGATTATATGAAACTTGTACAGCAATTGTGAAAAATAGCAATTTTACATATTCCCTTTTGGCCAATAATAAATGAGTTGTCACGGGCTTAGTCCTTTCGATTAAGCTCAAATTAACGGGCAAAGATTGTTACGTTTTATGTTTTAAACGTAATTACCATTAACGATGAAACAATCACATATAAGTAGAAAGTTTTAAGCAGGTCGATTGATAATTATAGTTATATTTCTAGATATCTATTTCTGCGATTCACAAACTTATAGTAAATACTTTCTAATACTATGTCGAAATGTTTTACTTATTTATTATTGTTTATAAACTCGTCTCAATAGCAAATCAACTGACAGATTTATTTCAAAATATTTTTATATTTTTGTGTACGCTTTTGTTTAGATCTTCGAAGGAATAACAGCATTGAGAGAAACTAATCCATGCATATATTATGAGTACAGTGCGCTAAGTAGAATGATTGTATACTAAATACAGGAATTCACGTCGAATTCTATGTACGCTTTAGTGTTTCGAAATAATAATAAAAACTAAGACATTTGTGATAAAGCCGCTATTTACTGCTAGAAGGATTTCGATACTGAATTATGGGCAAGCAATTAATCTTTAAACTGGAATACATTCACGCACCCAATAACTATTGTTTACAATTACCTCACAAATAGATTATTTCATTATTTCAAGTTCGTATCGATGATTGTTTAATACAAATTTCTATATAACTGTGTAATTCAAGGTTCCATATGTCTGCTGAACACAATTTATATTGTTTTGAGTCGAATGTATAAATTCAATTTAAATTCGCATGATGATGATGATTATGATGATGAACATTGATTATATGTCAGGATGTTTTTTGCAACTATGCTCGAACCATGACATCCTATACATATATTGTCATCGATATCGGTCTGATGCATTTCTATCCCGCTTACCCTTTCTACTACTTAAAACTGGTTAAGGTAATCCTTTTTTTGCCACTTTTAATTTTAGTTTACTTCTAACGTTTCCAATATTCTATTTACTTGCGATCGATGAACTACTTTAAAAACTTCCCACACAAAACAATGTTTATTACAAATGCAAATTTTATATCAATAATTTTTTTTTTGGACTAAAATCCTGAAGGTCATTGTGTTGCTATTATATTTTTTACTGTGAATATATAAAACTTTAATTAAATATTTTCGAATTTACTAATTTAATTCATATCCATGGATATGAATTTTAATTTGAATTCGAAATTGAGTACTCATTCGTAATGGTTAAGATAATGATGATGATGGTGACGACTGTGATGATGATAAATATTTAATCTACGTCAGGATTCTTTTTGAAACTAAGCTCGAACCATGCCATCATATACATGCATTGTCACCGATATCGATCTAATGCAATTCTATCCCGCTTATGCTTCCTACCACTTAAAACTGGTTTAGGTAATCGTTTTTTTTTTTTCGCTAGTATTAGGCTTTGCTTACTTCTAACGTTTTCCCATATTCTATTTATCTGCGATCGATGAACTAGTTTAAAAACTTCCCACACTCTATTCATCTCCGCAATCGATTGAACTCTACTTAAAACAATATTTATTACAAATGCAAATTTTATATCAATAATCTTGTTCGTTTCAAATAAACGATTTTTGAATTGAATTTGTAATGGCTTAATTAGTTTTGTATGATTTTTAGTAGATTTTTATTGCCAACGATGATATAAATTTTGTTCTTTACCACAATCCGGACGTTATAGAGTTATTTTTTTGGGCATGTAAGACATCATTTCGACCGTCAATTGTAGTAAATAAAACTAGCTATTCGAAAGGGCGGCAAAAGTTTTTGGTAATTTGTCGGTGCTGTAAGTACCAACTTTATGAAGTCCTCAATTGCCATGCTAGTTGATTCCAATGGCAACCCTATTACACGTTATATACATAAGACTGTCATATATTCGCAAATTAAAAAAAAAGTTGACATTCACATGAAGCCGTTTTATATTTGATTAAGAGTCATAAATAGGATTGTTAAGAATCTGATAGTATTCCGACCATAGTTCTGTGTAAATGTGCGGCATTATTATCGTTGTTACTTCACTAAATATATAGTGTATATATGCAAACTGGACAGTTTCTGGCTACGATATAGACCGCGAATTATATTTATTTGTTTACACAGTATTCATAACTTTCTAGAATTGTCCGCATTATACCACTATCTATACTATTGAATGCCCTTTTTGAATGAAGACGGAAAATAGCATGTACAATGACGTTTGCCATTCAATCGACTGGTCGACAATAATCCGAAATATGTTGATATATGATCTGTGCAAGACCCACCAGACCCTGAAACCTACCTATTCCTTTCGAATGTCCAGTGCAAATATATATATAATCACAAGATAATGATTACTACCCATTTTTGCAAAAATTCTCTATTATTGTTCACATCACTTACTCCGTGTGAAACCATGATAGACTTTCAGCCCATGTTGCTCGATTCAACTTTTGCATTATCGTCATCCATACATATGACAATATCCGATCTATTAATCTCAACAAGGGAGTGTGAAAGTCGACTATAAAAATCCTCCGAGGCCATTTCTCGTGTAATTTCAGTAGTGCAAACCCACAGCTGCCTAGATTGGTTGGAGTTGGATGTTAATTCCTAATTGGTCGCCCAACCGCACCATACCATCATGGATATATAGCTATACAAATGATCAACGTTTACAAATCGTTCTATTATTTTATCAAAATCCGTGTTCAATCGCTAAAACTCAGAGTGCTTCGTGAATTTTATGGTTCATTTATTCGGCTAACTACATCATAGCTATTCGTCGAATTGTGGTTATATTTGAAACAAAGTTTTCTTTACAAAATACCGCAACATTAGTTTGTCAACAAAATGCTCCGAATGTTGCTGAAGATCCAAATTTATCAGTTTCACATCGATCTCAAGATTTAAACATTTCTGAGACTTTATTTCTTGTATTTTTCGAAACGATTTCTGTGTGGCATTAGGTTTATCCATTTTTTTTTAACAAAAAGAAAGTGTTATTTTCGGATGAAGCACATTTCTGGTTTAATGAAAAACAAGCAAAATTACCGTATTTGGGATAAAAATAATCCACATGCATTTAATGATGTACCATATTACATTCAGCATTTCATGCTTGTGGTGTCATTATATTGGTGGCAATGTTAAATGATTTTTTTTTTCCATAAATTGATGAAAATTGGTTTGAATGATATGTGGTATCATCAAGACGGTGCTACGTGTCATACATGAAACAATGAAACAATAGATTTATTGCGAGGTAAATTTAATGATTTTCTTATTTGACTTACTCGACCTATATCAATTGACCTGCAAGATCGTGTGATTTAACACATTTAGACTATTTTTTATGGGTTTATAGCTAAATCAACATCGAACAAGTTATTAATGATATTCGTTCAGTTTTAGGTGAAAAAACATTGGGTTATTCGAATTGAATTTGTCATACGTAGCCATGGTGGTCATATGAATAAAATATTGTTCAAAATTTTGTTCAAACTAAAATAAGAAAAAAACTTGTTTACCATTCGCACTTTATTTTTTATTTCAATTTAACATTGTATCACATTTAATGTGAAAAAAGATCCTTTATTATGTAATATATAGTATTTTTGAATTGAATTGAAATTTGAAATTTATTTCGCGATATGGGATTATAGCTAATAATTAATATAAAATTTTACTAAATATGTGGGGGAGGATGGTTGGACAGTTAATTACCCTCCTTTCCTCTTCTTGAATCCGCGCTTGGTTGCCACCGCTTAGGTGTGTTTTGGTTAATAAACTTTAAGTGATCGGTTATTCATCAATTAACTTGTAATCCGCATCATAACATATATTGAAATGTGGCAGAAAAGTTGACATTATGAACTTTTCGTTGCCACACACACACTGCACTGTACACTGGTACTTTGACAATTGATTCATATATTGTTGTATCTTTAAGATATATAGATTTGAATAGTTCATGGAATTACTCCGTTGAATTCCTTCAATTCCTGTATTTATCTTATGAGAAATTATTGAATAAAATTAAAAATTGTATTATTAAAATTCATTTAACTGAATTGAATTCATTGCCTTCTTTCTATATCTGTTTTTAAACCGCATTCTTCACACCTTCTTCTGAAATAAGAAAAGTAAGTAAATATAAAATGAAAAAAAAAAATGTTTGGCTTTTTAGCGCCAAAATGTTATATCAATATTTGAATATGTGCTATACAATTGAATATGAATTGCTAATTTCAATACTTCAATACTTATATTTACATTCGACAAAAATATTATAATATATAGATATATTTACATAT
>JANSTX010037120.1:0-13295 GCA_027564355.1 Penthetria funebris | reverse complement strand
AAAAATAAATTGTAAAACAATAAAAAAATGATTACTTCAATTAACTTTGAAACAATAATAAAATTAACTTTGAAACAAAAATAAATGAATAAATCAAAAATAGCATAACTAAATTAACGTAACTTGTTCCTTTTTTAAATTAAAAACCAGATAGTCATCAGCTTCCTGCCTGTGTGTAAATAATTATAAACAAAGATAAGACAAAGGAAGCTGATAAGATTTGCTGAATCATAAACATTTATACGAAATACAACATATTAGTTTGAATATTCACAGGACACAACCTGAATAAATTTCTTTAAAATATCGCTCAATCACAACCTTAAAATTAATATTTGATTTTTTAAAAATATCACGAAAATAACCACATTGTAGGTAAGCCATATATATATATATATGTAACAAAGCGGTGAAAAGACGCACATTTACGCATAACTATGGCCAAAATACCATCAAGATCAGGTGCTTTATTAGCGTCTAGATATTTTAGAATTCAATAAATAACCCTCAGACGAATTTGAATGGTTTTCACCAAGGTTAGAAATAAGTCAATAAGGAGATATGGACTATGACTATATATATCAGCAATTCGGGTGTTGAGTACCTATTAATTGTCCTTTCTAAATAATACAAATTTACATTATCCGCAATGAAAACACTATGTGTATTAGAAGTTAGGAAGAAATGGCTATAAATGTATTCTGAATAGCATCCAGTTTCTCATTGATATACTCTTTGAAAAATTATATAGTATGTACAAACCATTATTTAAAACAAATGGCTCATTATATTCACAAAATACATATATTGAAATTTTACTGATACAATGCTATGTAATTCAAGAATAGATTTATAGTCATTCCTTCTTAACTTCTACACAAAGCGGTTTAATTTCGGAGAACAGAAATTTTAACTCAATATATCTGATTTGAGATATTTTGAGGAGTTGCAAATTAATCGTTTTCCGGATAATAAATGCTTTTCTTAGCACACCCATCTACCAGGATTGGCCACCCACTCCCACCGTATTTAATACCGATCAAAATCATAAGAAAATAATAAAACCAATAGAAAATAAATTTAAAACAACATTATACTATCAAAATCAATCAGTGTTTATTTACATTGAGAAATGAATGATCTTCAATAAGATAAAATACTGTGTGGTTATATGCTTAAATATTTTAATAATAATGTGATTACAATTGTGTACAAAATATTATTTAATAAATATAAACATTTAAATATTTAAAATTTAAATCTTTTCACGGTTAACTTTAAATAATATGGCCCATTTTTAAATTATGAAACGAACTCTATTCGCCATTAAATATACTATTTTCTTATATTATATGTGCATTTATATATGACAAACACTTGCGCATTCTTTTTGTCATTTTTTTTTTTTGACATTTGTCAAATGTAGTAAACATTGAATGTTTTTGAAATTCCAAACCAAAAATGTTTCTATAATATGTGATTTTGCAGCCACAGAAATTGCTTGAGTTTAGTTGTTATGATTATTATCTCAAACATGGGAATCATTAGATATTTAGACACCAAAATCTGAACGTTTAGCAACAACTGAAAAAAATATTTGTTAGTCCAATTTATAGTGGTTTATTAATTAATTAATCGATGGCATTGAATAGAGAGAGGTAATAAAAAGTAATTTATAATAAAACAATTAAAATGTATTGTTGTTATACAAAATTTAGGATTTGACTGAAATTGAAAAAGAAAATGTGATGAATATTACGAAACGATTCGGTACATACAGACTGATGCATCAACGAAACAAAAATCATATATCAAAAATGTCGATCATATAACTAAAATAGAGCATATTACGTATAAAAATGCCTAAATAAAATGATTATGATTTCTACAAATAAAAATGATACCGTTTTAAGATAGTAAAAATAATATTGTTAAAAAATGCTAACAATTAGAAATTGAATCTACTTTATTTACACATAAATATAAAAACATAATACAACAATTTATTTAATAATTTAATTCTTTTAGTGCACTAATTCTTCGATGATGCATTTGAAATTTTAGATCATAGTGATAATGACATTCAAGTTAATCGTTTCGTAAAATTATTGATGATAACCATAGATGATGCAGCAACAGAAGTTTATCTCAAACATATATCTAGCACCATATGGTGAACGACTGGTTTCGATGTTACCGGGTAAAACAAAAAAGATTGCCCATCTTAGGTATAAGAATTGAATTCGGCACAGAAAACGTTTGTCTCAAGTAATGTACTCATGTGATATCTACTTGGTCATCGTTTAATGGAATAACCAATATATAACATAGTTACGCTTAAATACAACACCTGATTTTTTGGTTTTTCTATTATTATTACAAATAATAACCTACTCTGATAGAAACAAAATAAATAACAGAAAATATCAACCTAAATCAACATTCTTATATTGGGCAAGAAATTATTATGATGTAATTAAAAACTATATCTCCATATCGCACTCGATGTCATTAAGTGAGTAGTTTTATTATGAATTAAATCAAGAAGTGAAACTCAATCGTTTATCATCAAATACTCTGCAGTTATAATTTAAATGGATACAAAAGATTTTAAACCATAAAATGTCCTCAGTCGACAATCGAAATATTTACATATATCATAAGCAAAACTAATCAACATCACTCCCCAGCAAGGTCTAGTTGTATTATAATATGACAGTGATGGTAAAATATATTTTAATTAGAATACAAGACGCGAAAAATTTTAACAATTGTCCCCGTTGACTAACTAATAAAATAACTATGAAAAATATCCTAAAATATTTTTCTATTGTTAAATAATGTTCATCAAAATCACCACCACAACTACATGTATGAATTTTTAAATTGTCAATAACAATTGGTATCTCAGCTGTAACGAATAGAGTGTCCGGCTATCATCGATGGTTACTCAACCAATCTTTACCGCCACGCGATATCACCGGTAACTCGATCACCGTATATGCCAGTAATGGAGTGTGATCGAGGCTAAAAAGATTGTGTTAATGTCGTGTTTGGCGACTGGTTGAAAACACAACTCAACAACAAACTATACGTAGCTGGGGATTTATGCACCACGGTATTGAAATATTCAAATGTATAACTGGATAGTCAAGCAATAAAACTGAGTATCATCAACGTTATATTACCTGCATAACACCTTGGTGTAGGACACCAAGTGGTGTCAGATTGGTGTGATAACCACGTGAGGATAACCATATCGATGCACTTAACAAAAATTAGTTAGAAAACCATTGTGTGTTTCAGTGTAAAATTTAACAATAGGTTGTTTAATAAGACGTGTCTGCGACTGATTTTAAACGTTAAATTATTATTATGAATTTGCGGGCGATTTTCTTAATTGTGATATTGTGGTGATATTTACGCTTTATTATGCGTTAATTTTTATCTAAGTATTTTTAACACGTATATTACTCAGGTATTGAAAACAAACATGAACCTACTTGTAATTTCAGATCATTTTCTTAGCACTTCAAGAATAATAATCGAACAATCGAAATATCAATATTTTATTCATATTATGTAGATGGATGTAGATAAAAGTTATGAAATAACATGCACATTGCGGTTAACATGACCTGCAAGTATATATCATCAATGTACAATACAGATCCTTGCATCGTGGATGTATGTGTCACTGCATTTGTTCATGCATGCAATCTTATCTTTTACGACGATTTGTAGATCTTGAATTTAAAGAGTAATTGGATGGAACTGACACCATATAGTTATCCACAGGATAATTGAAAATCCACTTGACCCAAAAGTTTATAATTTAAAAAAAAAACATTTTGTTTTTATTACATCGAAACTATACATTCTAAATGTTATGTTGCGAACGTAACCGCATATATTTTGAAGGGATATTTTAAATACAGGTAAATTTTTGACTTATGATCAAACTTCACACCACCCAGTACCACAGTCACAATTAATTTTTACAAATGAATCGTTTTCTGTTTTTCAACAATAATGAATTTAATTAATATAAAACACTCTATTTTAACAGAATATGTTATAAAATTATTAGAAAAAAATAAAATCTTTACGTTAATTGAATTTATTAAAGAAGATACAAATCGATTAATAAAATTAACAAATTTATCTACCTATGAATTGTCAATGATAAAAAAAGATTTAAAAAATATGTGTGACAGTATATATTTTAACGGTGCTGAATATTATAATCATTTAATTGAAAATATTATCATAATTCCAACAGGAATTGATAGGTAATTTTATGATTTGTTTTTTGTTCTGACTAATCAAGTTGAAAACTACAAATAGCTTAACTATTAAAACCTATATTATATGTACTCAAAACGATATAATAATTGGAAAAACTACTGCTAAACTTCTATAGTTCAATACAATTCTTATTCAATTTAACAAAATAATTAGACGCTATTTACAATCATCATCATCATCATCTAAACCTTTACGCCTCGAGGACGCATAGGGCGACATTATGATGTTAATTTTCCGTTTCAAATATGCATGTAACTGTAATCTCAAATGTAAACTCAAATAACTATAATTGAAATTTGCCAACTGAAATTTGAATATTTCAGTAGATTGGTGCATAAATCCCCAGCTACCTAGTTTGTTGTCGAGTTGTTTTTTCAACCAGTAGACAAACACGACATTAAAACCATCTTTTTAGTATCGATCACACGTCATTACTGACAAATATTGTGATCGAGTTACCAGTGACACGGCCTTGGCGGTAAGGATTGCTTGAGTAACCTCAATAATAGTCTACCACTCCATTCGTCACCATTTACAATAATAAGACTATTGTTTTACAATGTTTCTATAATTCTTCCATTTTTTTTATTTTCCAATTTAATGGCATATCCCACAATAGTTTCGATGAATTACTTGAAGGTGGTCTTTTAAGTGGTAACCTTTATGAATTTTGTGGTTTATCGGCAACAGGAAAAACACAAATTTGTAATAAAATAGCAATTAATTTATCAGAACATTTTAAATTGAAAACATTTTATATTGATACAAAAATGGATTTTTCTGGCACAAGAATTTATAAAATATTAAAAACTCGTAAATATGAAGATGAGGAAATAAAAGAAATAATGAATAGAATTAAAGTGGAACGAATTTATGATGGTTATGGATTGTTAAAAATTTTAAAGGAATTATTAAAAAATATGAAATTATATTCAAATTTGAAATTATTAATTATTGATTCATTGCCATCGTTATGGTTTTTGTTTGAAGAGGAATGTTATATTGAAGGTAATTTTGTAGTTGTTTATATATTATTTTTAATAAATAAAAATAAATAATAAAGTAAGTGTTAAAAGATGAAAAAAGGCTAATTTATAATCAAATTCCATTTTATTCAATCAAATAATCGCCTCAATATCCGATAATCTCCACAATACCTAGTTTAGTATTATATACAAACGTTATTATTAAGTCTTAAGGCCGGTTAACAATTTGTGATTTTCTTTTTTTGACACAATTAACTCTCGCTAAATAACTTGACAAATATTGAAAGCTCTCTAACTCGTCTGTTATCATATTATCGACTTTAAGACGGCATGTCGTCGATACTCAAACTTCTTTAGTTTCATCTTTAAAAATATATTACTCTTTATGCCGACCTGCCAACTATATTTATTGCCAATTGCTCTAGTGTGGCATGTCCGTCTATAATTGAACAAACATTAATGTCATCTTCGAATGTTAAGATCTTCAAGTTAATAGATTAGACCACACATGCATTTATGTGATTCATTCTTCAACTTTGTCATAATCTACAATCTTAGATTTTAGTAGAAAAAATATAGCACCAAAATTTGCACAATGTAAAATTGTAAAAACCACAAATATACACATCAATTTGAATGATACTGTGATCTGAAATTATAATGTTATTGAGCTAACCTTATTATAACTTTGTCGAAATTATAAATGCTGAAATAATTTTCCATAATTTGAAATATCTTATCTATCTTCAGTTGTTCATTCTGTCAGGGTTTTCCAGCTCGATTTTATCATAACCTCCATCTATTCTATATTATCTTATAAATGATATAGTAACCTGTTTTCTATTTAAGCAAAATGTTTGTTCACTATAGATTGTAAGAACTTCTTCTCCTATGATGACATCCAAGCAAAGTATACGACATTAATATATACTCCATAGTAATAATTAATAGATAATATACCACATTGTGTTTCGCTTATTTGTTGTCTGCTTTTCTATTCTTAAAGTAATTTCTCTCTACTATTTGTTAGCATACATTCAGATGTTTGAGAAATGATAGAATTGCATTAATTTTTAATTAATTATCATTCATTCATTTATAAGCGAATAAACTGCTCTTTTTCATTGACAAGCAATTTTTCATTTTCAGCACAAATGTTATTAACTGAAGTAACAAATGTTATGAGAGAATTAGCGAATAAATATCAAATAACTATTTTAATTGTTAATATAATAACGACATGGATAGTTGAATCATCAGGTATTTATATTGTATACTAAGTTGATAATATATGTATTAAATAAACATTTTATTATCATATTGTATTAGAACAACCATCAGCAGTGTCTTTAACAGCAAATAATAATTTACATAATACAATCGTTGATGCAAATATGACTGTGAAAAAAGAAACTGTAGCATTAGGAAAATATTGGCAATCAGTACCATCTTCACGTTTTCTAATGGAAAAATATAAATCAACAACTGACGATAAGTCAACGGAAACAATGAATAAACGAAAAATTAAAATATTAAAGAGTAATCAATTGAAAACAGGAAAATCTTGTATTGTACAAATAACAAGTAGTGGAGTTAATTGAATCGAAATCAAAATGGTATTAACAATGAACAGAGTTGTAATTTTTTCTTAAATAAAAAGAAAAGAAATACTACGATTGCCACAAAATGTGGATGAGGTAGGGACAATAATTATACATCAATATTTGGATTATTATGTAACAACATTACAATAACAGTTTATCTGTGTATTAAACTAATGATATGTGTTTATACAGAAGTGTACGTAATTCTTTAAATGAACCTTTAGATTTTGATTATCAATATAATGGAGATAAACACTATATTGTAATAACACCATGACTTTATACATGTCGACCTATTACATTTCAATTATCGGGATTACTTAAACAATATTTACATCTACGCGCGATGTCCACCGGTAACTCGATCACAATAATGGCGTGTCATTGAGACAACAGATTTTGTTAATGTCGTGATTGTCAATTGATTGAAAATATATCTCTAAACTGTGACAACTCTGGGGTGATTTACGCCCAAATGCTCACAAATTAAAAGGGAAAAAGAGGAAAAAGGGTTGGATGGAGAGTGGTAAGTTGATTTTCAAAACTGATAATAAATTTGTTTTTATTTATGATAATTTTAATCTATTTTTACATAATTATACTACCCTAATTTTACGTAAGAGAAACATGAGACTTTCAAAATTATACCTTGCTCCTCTTAAGTAATAGAAAAACACGTAATACCTATTAAACCAAAAGTGTCACTCGGCACGTTTATTGATTAATAGGAAGATTAAAAAATCAAAGTCTACCACAAATAAGAAGTGGTGTTATATCTTATTTTCTTAAAAAAACAGTTAAAAATATTGCCGGATCATCCGAAAATTATTGCATTTCCAAATGACCCACTCATATTTTAAAGAAGCTTAATCTAGGTTAAATTGAATTTTAAATTTATGCATAAATCAATGTATATTTCATAATATGTGACATTTAATTGATTTGTCCGTAAATATTGTACCGACAAAACTGGCGCAGGTAGTTCAAGAATTGAAGAGGTACAAACTCGATATTCTTGAGTGGAGAGTAGAAGGTAAAAAAAAATGGAGAAAGGACTCTATATTCTCTGGTGAAACCCTTTTGTTTTCCGGCAAACCGAGTCACATGGATCACAGTAGTGTAGTCGATTTATTGCTAATTGTCTCTGTAAAGCGTAGTCTTGTCTACTGGAAGCCGCTATTACATCAAATAATCACAGCAAGATTCAAGAGTAGTGTTAAATTTGTAATAATGGTTCAGCTACATACAGAACAGATCGGATATTGTAATATGCATGGGTGACGTTAATGAAAAGGTTGGCTCGAACAACATGGACTGGGAGTCTGTTATGCGTACACACGCTGTAGGTGATATGAACAATAATGGAGAACTTTTTGTGGAAATTTACAGTAATTACAACGTTGTGATTTAAACTTTGAGTTTACCGAACGGGCGTACCAATTTCAAACAGATCACATATAACAATTAGAAGATGGAGAAATTCGCTGGTAGACATTCGTAGCTATAGAGGTGCAAATGTTTTTAGTGATCACTACTTGATTATTGTACAGATAAAATTAACAGTCATGGCATAGTGACGAAACACGGAATCTAATAATTAGGAGAAGAAACATCAATAGTGCGATTAACAACAATAATGCGATTTACCCATAGAATCTGCGAACACAATATAGACAACTGGACAAAGAGGTTGATAAAAGTGCTCGGAGGCATAGGCGTACCTATTTTGAAAACATTGCAGCTTGGGCACAACTTGCTGCAAATTCAATTAATATGAGGTAAACTTACAGTCTGTCAGGCAAAATAACCGGGCGGTTCTTTACAGCTGAACGTCGTCCAATTCAATGTAGGGACGGTTTGCTGATCTTAAATGAGATTCAGCAAATGGAAGGATGAACTGAGTACTTTAGTGTGCTACTGAATAGGTCCGAAGTTCAGGTTGCTGAAAGTCCGGTTGACCAAAGACCGGCTATAAGACGATTTACAGATTCTGCTTCAAGTCATATGATGAAATCATGTCCCCATTAAAAGGGCGGTAGCATATCACCAGAAATGTTGAAAGTGGACTTGGATGCCATTGCATCAGTATTGGATCCCATTATTGGTGAAGTGTGATTGGCTGTTGCTATTCCAGTCTTATGTGAACATAGCGGCTGATAATTAAGTTGCCAAAATAGGGTAAATTGAGTATATGGTAGAATTGGCGTTGTATCACCTTTTGCTGAACACGGTATAGGTATTATCGTGCACGACAGGATCAGTTCAGTTTTGCAATCAAGTATTCGAAAGGAACAAGCAGGTTTCAGGTCTGGTAGGAGGTCTTTCACAGACCCATATCAATACATTACGGATTATTGTTGAGCAGTGTTGATTGAATGGCAAACGCTATTTGTATATGTTATTTGTCGACTTCATACAAATTGATATTAACTATAATTATTTAGTAACCACATTTGGCATGGTAAAAGAACACATTACTGAAATATTTAAATTGTATGATTGAATAATTATTATTGATTTACACTTTACTTGAGGCGTAACGGTTTCAGATGATGAATCTAGTTTCTCGATTAATATATTTAATGTTAAATGAGTATGGGAAATCAATGGCAGCTTAACATTGTAATGTCGCAAAGGTAATTGCACCTTTTGTAGTATTCGTACAGGTTAAGTTGATATGATGCCGATATGGCTCAAATGTGTGTCGATTACAAAATGTATTGATTTAGTGTATAGTAATCAAGTAGAGATTTTATTCAATTTCTATAAAACATAATTGGCTACAATTTTTATTGCTTTGTTATAAATCATTGCAATGTATTTATGCATATAATATTAAATACAATAATTATATATATAAAAAAATAATAAGTACGATTTTATTAAAAAAAATAATTAAGTACAATGAATGGTGTGTGTGTGTTGTGTATCTAATAAAAATAAAATCTGTTTTATTATATAATACAAAAATATGAATATTGATAAATAGTTGTGATTAATTGAAACTTATACGTAAAAAATGGCAAGATTGTACATATTAGATTTTACATTGTTGTTGCCGATTAGCAAAGTATAAAATGAAAATAAAGTCATGGCACAATATAATTGCAATATTTTCAATATGTTAGCATCTTATTATTAATTTTCTTCTTCTTATTTTATTGCAATTATTAATATAATATTATGTTACTTTGTAAACATATAATCTGAGTAAACTAGATATTAATATGCGTTAATTTGCCATATGATTATTATATTAAATAAAATATGTATACTAAATCAATATACTTAATTAATTTTGTTTGAGGAACGATCCGTTAAAATTCCAATATGAATTTTCTATGTACATTAATAAAAATTTATATAAATTAATTATTGATTTTAACAAATTCCAGTATTCCACATTGTAATGAGGGTATGATTTGTATATTTCAGATGATTAATAAAGTATTGTATTTAAGATGAAATAATAAGTATGTTGATAGCTCGACTATATACATTTTTCTGATAAAAGAAATGTTGGACATTAGTAACTTTAATTAAAAAAAAAAAAAAATCATTTTTATTTATTAAATGAAACGTTGTATTGTGTGTAAACAATGAATGGAAGACTTAAAAATAATAAAAATTACAAATGTATGCTGTATTTTGTTAACATTTTAAAATAAATTATTTTAAACAATATTATAATATACTTTTTTTTTTAAATTTACTGTTATTATACACGCGTTTATAGTGTCATGGTGAATTTCTAGTTTCTTAAACATACAGATTTATTTTCTTTACTAAATAAATAAAAAATAAAATATATAAACATAAATACTGGAATAATCTAAGAACTCGTACATTTGTTATTATAATAATAATTTTTTTTTTTATTTTTTTTTTGTCTAAATTAAATTGAACACATTTTTTGTTTTTCTTCTTCAATTTTTCCTTACATATTCAATCATTGCATTCTTTACGATCGCCCGTCCACAAACTATGGAATGAATTATTTTGTATTTTTCAATGCATTATATTGATGCATTACTTTTTTACATGGAATTAGTGAATTTGCAAGACCAGGACGTTTTTTTACATTATTTTTATATGATTTTTGTAAATTATTTGTATTCATATTTATTATTACTGTCGATGGTGTTGCTGTTGACGATTGATCTATTAAAAAACCATTATCATTTGTTAATTGTTTTGATTTGGATATTTCGGCAGTGTTTTTTGTTAGCTAAAAAAAAAAAAAAAAAGTAAATTATTCATTGTTAATTTTCTCATTGCAATAAATAAAAAAAAAAAAAAAACGACATAATTATTATGTCGTTCAATAAAAACAATAAATACTAAGTACCATTGAATTGTTCGTATGTTCTGGTGATGATGTCAATAAAAGTTCGTTTGTCTTATGTAAATCAGAATCATGTGCATAGGTACAATTACTACCGAATCTACAGCGTCCTTTACGAAAATTCCAACATATTTTTTTGCCATTTTTTATTTGTGTATGCTCTTCTGTTGCAACCTAAATGTTTTTTTTGTTTTTTTTTTTTTATTAAAAAACCGATATACTTTGTGATAAACAATAAAAATATGTATGTAAATCTCGTTTAATTTTAAGGATATAGCTTTCAATATTTCATATAGAATAGTTAAGGAACATAAACGTATTGGGGTGTTGATCATTTGAAGTGGCATACAAGTTTTTTTTTTTTTGTGTTTGTTTTTATCTTACCGTGTTTCATCTTGTTATCCATATCCTACTATCAAATGATACCTTGTACGTTTTATATTATTTGTTGTATACATTTTATTTAACTACTACTCTACACTGCTCTGAATTTATAATTAAATAATTTTTATATTTTATAAAATAGTATAGTAATTAACTATTATAACGTACCATTTTAACATGTTTCTCAAGACTTGCAATTTTTGCATTCTCTGCTTCTTTATATGGATTATTAAAAACTTCACCAATGCTAACAGTTGCCAATAGAGATGAAGCACTCGGTAATGTAACATTCTTTTTTATATTTTCTCTAATTATAAATAATATATTAATTAAATTAAAAAAAAAAAAAACAACAAATTAATTTAAAACTTGCAAATATACTTTTCAAATGTTTGTTTCACTAAATCTAATGCATTTTCTTTGATGTGTTGTCGCTTGTTCTGCGGATCATATTGGACTTCAGAAACAATATCCTCCTCATCTTCATCATCATCATCATCATCATCATTATCATTATCATTATCATTACTATTATTTGAAGAATCATAATCAGCAACTAAAGACATTGTTTGATTTTGTTTTTTTTTCTTTGCTTTTATTATGTACAAATCACTAAATACATAGTCATAAAAAAAAATAAATATTTTATTAATTTTTATTTGATTATATAAAAAAATAAATAATATAAAGCAAAAAATATGTATAATTACAAAGTAATATAATTTGTTGTGTGTATGAAAACAAAAAAAATTTTTTTTACTTGTCAAAAATTTGTAGTAAATATATTTGCTGGTAGAGCAGAGGTGTAATACATTTCAAATTCATATTTCCCTGTATTAGATTTATTTGAAAAAAAACCCAACAAAAAAATTAAATGAAATTTACAATATTTATTTATTATAAAATTTAACATTATTATAACAAAAAAAGAAAATGTTAAGATACATTAAATTTTAATAATAATAACATTATTTTTGAAATACATTAATTTGTATTTCAATGATATTTAATGATTATTATATATATGACAACGAAAATTAAATATTAACAATTTTACCATAGATGTCGTTGTGCACAATGAAAGGTAAAACAATTTATTTAACGAACGAAAAAAGAAAAAAAAAAAAAAATCGTGGAAAAACATCTTTTGTTTGATGACATCGGGCACACAAACGATACGACTTCTTCTACTTGAAGTGACCGATGATCAGCATCGTCGTTTACAGTGTTGTAAAATTTATAATAGAGAAGCATACATTTTTTGGAAAATTTTGTGAAAAGTTAAAATGTCTATAAATTTTTCTAGTAATAATTGGAAAATAATACAATTGCGATATACCTTTTTGTTATTTGTAATTTTTTAATTAATTTAATATAATTTTTATGTGCGGATGGTGATTGATTACCAGGAAAAATTGTGATTATTTAATGAATAGGTAAAAAAATGAGTTCTTTGGAGTTTTAAAGAGCTGTGTAACATTTTTTATGTGCTTGCTTTTTACAGCAAAATTTCAAAATGGCTGATCTTAATTTTTCTTTGCACTAATTTTGTGAAGAAAAAAAAAATTATTTTCTTAAATTCTACACTTTTAAAAATATTTTAAATGAATATTTATAATAAGAAAATAATTATTTTTTTATTTTCTATTTAAAGATATTTATTCTGAT
>JANSTX010037109.1:0-13297 GCA_027564355.1 Penthetria funebris | reverse complement strand
ATATTCAAGCACCTTATACAGTTTTCTAGTTGAATGAGTACTAAATATAAAACAGGCCCTGGTACTTGTAACAATATATTAAAAATTATTTTAATTTTAAAGCACCTTAGGTTCAAAATCGTCCATATATACGACTTAATGTTTCTTGTTGGCAAAACTTTTCTTTTAAATTTAACATATACGACAGAACTTTTATAATTTACTTTCAAATTTATTGTCTAACGAACACGTGATTCAACAAGAAAATTACACTGTCTCTTCAAAAACAATTTGAATATTTAAATATATTTTAAAGGGAAAAAGAAAATCAATAATAATTAATTCAAAATTTTAATGTTTTCTACATGTTATTTATCTTGGACTTATAGAATATTGGAATGTTTCTGTAATGTTCTCAGACAAGTGGTATAAATTCACATTTTGCGAAATACCATATTTAAAACCATATTTATTTTTAACTGACTATGTAAGTGATCACACCACTATGTATTCAGAATATATGTTTTATAATATTTAAATTATGACGGAATTTTTACATTCCGGAATGCTTTGCAACATCTTATTTTTGTTAACATACATTCGTTCTTAAAATATAATAAATACATTATTGTGTTCCTTGTTGTGTCTGGTTTAATTCGAAATTTGTATTATCGCACACAATATTCATCATTTATCAGTACTTGAGAAAGGTTCACCTTTCTGCTTCCCGCAAACTCGCTTGTTCTACTGTGCCGCTGAGCATGTCACGTGGTAATGTCTTTATCGTGTACAAAGACTCATTGATTCGATTTTATTTGAGAAGATATTTCTCCCTATATTAGTAAAGTTTCGGTATGGAATGTCCTATTTATTCTGTGGATTATACAACAACCAAATACAATCTCTTAAATCGAATTGTTTTGTATTAGACTTTAAATCATAAAAGCAGTTTCATCTATATCATTACATACCATTAATATCTATATTGTTTCTTGCCAGTCGGTAAGTGTTCCTTGTGTTATTTGAATTCTGCTCGAGCTACAATGTTTTTAAAAAAAAGTACGTCTCATAACTAATAAAGCAAAGAATGTTCTCACCGACTACACTAAGCTTTGTAGAGATACTTAGTCACTGTGGTCTATATGACTCGAAAAACAAAATAATTTAATCATAGGATATAATCATTTCTTCATTTATTTTGTATGTTTTCAATGATTGAGTCATCTGCGTCACTTTCGTCGGTTCAATCATTGTTTTAATTTAACGTTCCACAATTGATATATAAATAAACGAATAAAAAAGAAGTTGTATGCCATATACATAATCAATTTTACAATTGATTAAATTTGATCCCGAATTCTAGATTATATCACCTTGCTGACACAGATATCGATAAGTAAAATTTTATATGCAGATAGACCACTCATTGAATAGGGATTTACTCTTTAGTTTTGTGGTTTTTTTTTCAGTGCTGAAAGTGATTATGTCAATTTCAATAAAGTAAAACGATCGCATGCCAATACTAAAATGGAAATCACATCGACGCCTAATTGGACAAAAACTGGCAGTTTATTATTCGTTTGGGAAAATCTGTTTAACAATTTCTCTCGCTATTCTTCCACATCGCTTACTATCATTAGAATTTTATGCTTTTCGTGTTTACACGTTTTTAGAATTGCTTAAAAATTTAACATTTTAAGGAATATGCTCATCACATAAATTTCATAGAAATTTAATTATTCCTCCTTTTTTTTGAACTTTTCCCATTTTTTGTTTTTATTCTTTGTTTAATTTCACTTTAATATTCCTTTGAATATAATTTTCATCGCGTAGCAATGAAACAAAAATATAGGATTGTGTTTTATTTCGAAATTTAATTATCCTAGTTTCTTAAATTACAATTTATACGCTCTCATACGCAAAGGGGGACAAATGCTCTATAATTGCATTTATTGTTTTTTTTTATGCTTATACGAATATATACTTTTAGTGTAGAAAAGGAAATAGCTTTCCTATTTTTTTTTGCTTAAAGGAACTAACGAGTGATCATATGATCGTCATTCACTATAACATTTTTATTTATAAACTGCAATGAATATAATTAAGAGATCGACTGGTTGGACTAGATCCCACCAGTAGCTTACTCACAAATATTAAAATGGCACTCCTAATTGACTAACACACCCTGTAATTTGTTCATCTTGTTCTTTTAAGCAGCCTGTGTTTGTTACATATAGTATCATATACTACATATATACTTACCTATCGAAAAAGACTGCTGTTCGGTGTTGTTGTTACTTAACATTAAACTAACTTTGTTACTATTATATATGTGAATCGTAGGTGTAGTCCATTCTATGTTTTCCTTCCACAAAATGTTTTATATCAGGTTAATAACGACAGTTTTTAGATCTGAAATTCTTGTGCACCGGTATTTTAACTGAGTTAAATTTGATGATGGCTCATATATATCAACATTTTTGTTGTATTTGTCGACGTTAATATTAGATTTTGATTAAGATTTATTTTTTCACTATATAACGTGTAGGATAGGAACCTCAAAAATATCAGCTACGGTATCAATATGAAAGGTAATGCCCGATAAACTATGGATAAAAAATTATTTTTGGTTTTTGCCGAATGCTATCAAATGTGAAAGAATTCAATGAGTAACGAAAATACACAGACGTCAGCATTTATTAGCAAGTTTAAAGAATAATAATTTGACAGACCACTAGAGTTGGACCTTTTCCTCAATATGGTTCTAGATTTTGATCGAGAACGGTGAAAGACACATTGAAAATGTTCAACTGGAATCTCCATGATTAAGTCAGTATAAAGAGCAGGTTATCTAGTCCTACTTTAAATTGAAAGTTTATGCAACCACAGTGCGTTCGGATTAAACGTAGCACCGGCAAGAGCCTGCATCTCAAATGGTTTTTATTACCTTTTGAATATTCATAAACCTAAATAAAATCGTGTTTTATGTATTTATGTATTTTGTATATTGTATAATGTACCTAACCTTTATCTTTCTTCTCTTGGTTTTATTACTTTAAATAGTAAAAACGAGTACTACATTAAAAAGATTTTAAAGTAACAAACTCAGTTTAGTCCGTATATAAAGTAAAACGCGTTTTTGTAAAATTACGTTGCATTTAAGAAACTAATATGTCATTAATTTTATTGTTTAACAATATTGAATCAAAATGTAAAATGATTATTTATTCAGGTTGTTTTTTTTTCTTTGGCATCTCTGTCAAATATAAATATATGTGATTAAGACGAAATATTATTATCAGCTTTATACTTGAATTTTATACAGCAAAATGGTTCAGTACCTTAAAACTACCGTCAAATTCACAGGTTTCTAGCTAATAGTTCTCATCAGTATAGCAATTACCCATAAAAAAATATTCTGCTGGGCTTGTGTTTGGCTATATTTTCTCTAGTACCAATATTTAGCTAATTATACACATTACGTAACACTAACATCTTATTCTACTATTAGTGATTATATTGATAGGTAATGGAAGCTACTGTTTATAAATTATCTCTCAAATATGTTGTTTTCGTAATAAAGGAACTGGATTTACGTGGTATTTTTCAAAATTCGAATTTTTGAAAATGGCAATTATGTCGGTATTGCGTATAAAGTAATCACCTGACCGTAATTAAACATCATTCGAAATTAAACTGTATTTTATTCTAGGAGCTAAGGTGAGGATTAACACGAAACTAAAATAATTCTAACATCGTAGCGCCGTCCTATGGACTCATGTGGTATATAGGATAAGATGATGATGATGATGATGACGACTTATAGATCAGTCAAAATCATCCTCTACATAAATCAATAATGAAATACTTTTTTATATTTGGTTAACTAAATTACTACATATATTTCAATTTAAAATTCCATATTGTAATAATCATATATAAAGTAATTTAAAACGTTACGTAACAATGAAGCCTTTTAGAATGGTGTAGTTGGTTAAACTAATGTCTACATTAAATGGGAAACCCAATGTAATTTCCGAAATTATTTAACTTCAAGCATTGTTTTATTGACTAAAATTTTACTTGGATAGACAAACATTCATCTACATCCATAGAGTGTAAAACCAAGTTGCAAATAAAAAAAACCCAAATGAAAGTATATTTGAGGTACATATGAGTAATATAAAAACCATATAAATTTTATGCTATTCTATGTAATGTAAATACAACTTTTAGAAATAATAGTATAGATTTAAGTTGCAATTATTTTCCTTCATGCTAATAATTGTCTTCTCATGAATTTTCGTTTTCCTTTAATTTTCTTTTGTTATTTCAATTAAACTTAATTGATTTTTAGAAATTCCTAATTTTAAAGATTATACGAGTAGTAATTTTAAGATATAATATAATTAATAAGAGAATTTAATAGCTGGTGAATATAAATTTTGGGATTATTCATGTCTACATTATTGAATGCTTTATGTGGTTGCATGTAAAAAAGAAGAAGGGATACGTGCAGAGTCGGTAAGACTCTGATTTGCTTCTTTGTTGCTTGCAATAAATCAACTATGAATTTGTCTTGTTTTTTCCGAAAGACAATGATCTTACCCACATACTAATCGAAACATTCAATTCTGATCTCAAAAGACTATCAATCACTTCACGATAACGTTCTTCATTAATATTTACCGTAAGTTAATACTTTATTATAGAACACATTTATTGATTCATTCAAACTTACAGCAAAAATTACATTTTGTGAACAATAATTAGTTTCTAATTGACATCACATCGTATCCATGATGCTTAATGTACATATTTTTAAAATTTCAGTGTTGTATGATAGGAAATGTATACCATGCGCTGATGGTAACTGAATTGGGGATTATTACTGGTAAAAAGGATTATAAAACCAGTCTGTAATGACATTAGTGGGTTGGGAACTAGTATAGGAATATGGAGGTTAAACAGGAAAGTAAACCGAAAGGCGGCACTATGACCTCGGAGACTCAACCAAGGTCGATCAGTTATGATGTCACCAATAGCGCGGACCACCAGAGTAAAATGTCGATACGTTACCGCTCCATAAGTAATACTTGTGATGTTACGATGGTAAAACAAATTTCATAAAATGGCTCCGTTTATCAAACGGTAGTTTGTAAGTGCTGCTATGTTTTTTCCGAATTTTTATAAATAGGATTACCATTGCCATTTCCCAGGCTTTTAGATTTTATGCATTGTTGAATATCTGATTAAATAGTGCACATATCATCCATCTAAAGTTATTAAATGCCTTTTTGATAAATCTATTTGAGTAAATATATAATTTAGCATTCATCCATTTTTAATGATGCAAAGGTGACTAAGACATAATTTGATTAGTTTCTGTACTCAGGACTGACTATTTTGTTTATTTACGTATCGATTTAAATGGAAATGGCTTTCTCATCAACCATAATTTTTCATGAAAATTATGGATATCATCAATAAGTTGTAACCTCTTTTTGACATATATGACATTGTAAATGGCCTAGTGTAAAAAAAAACTATTTGTGCATAATTTCTTATTGGATAGATTATTTTGAACACTTTTGAGTACAGCAGCAATGTTTTCAACTGATCTTCTTAATATTGCCGATACTTTAGTACAGAGCAGCTTTCCTAATAGTGTGTTTTGATTGCATTATTTTGAGAAAATGTTTTTACGATTATAACACGTTGGTTTACCAAATATTTTTCCATAATAAATTTGCCACACATATAATACTACATAAAACTACCAATTACATACAAAATGTTAAAATTTTATTTTTACTAAAATGACTGCATTCAATCTACATAAATATATGACAGATCAAATTTAATTGTCCTAACCATTCCGAATGGAATGTAGTACAATAAAAAATCTATAGTTTTTTTCGTCGATTCTTTCAATCTCAAAGCAAACTTAGGTCTGTTCCAATAACTTAATTATTTTTTATGAAAATACTAATTTTAGCGGTATCTAACAGTAAATAGGATAACTAACAGTAAATTCTGATAGTAATAAGAAACCTAAGCTGTCAGCTGTCACGCTATCTTATTTTTCGTTGGCAACACTTTACCGCACAATTGGCGAAAAATTCAAATCTTGCGTCTTGTTATAATGATAATAAATTACAAATTACATTTGTACACTAATGATTTTTAACGAGATTTGTATATCATCCTCAATTTAGTGCGCCGCTCTATTTATCCTATTGGCACTTATAGAGCTCAAAATGTTGTTTTGAAACATTTTATTGCAGAGGACATTGATTGCTAGAATTTCAAAGGAGTCAAGTTAATTTATTTATTTTTCTTTTGAATACCTAATTTCTACTTAAATTATACATGAGTTTTTCTAGTCTATAATTTTTCAATGATAAAATTTCGTGAAAATGTAAATTACATACTCATACATAAAGCTTCTTCGACCCGAATAGGATGATGCATATATAGTAAAATGCATACCATTTTATAGGAATACCAATAGACCATACATTTATTATTTCGTTTCAGTCTAAAAATGCAATTTATAACATAACCGCAATATGCATCAGGCAAGATCCATTATAATCGCCTTTAAATCCACCCCAAAAATTCTTATTCACATTTGTAATGAATATATTCAAGAAATTTCATGTATAGTTATGTATAATATATAAATCTCATTCCATATTGTTGTCTTGGAAACACCCTTAGTTTGAAATTTCTCTTTCCCTTTGGTGGGAGATACGAAGTAAAATAAAAAGTAAAAA
Source organism: Penthetria funebris (assembly GCA_027564355.1). Taxonomy (NCBI): domain Eukaryota; kingdom Metazoa; phylum Arthropoda; class Insecta; order Diptera; family Pleciidae; genus Penthetria; species Penthetria funebris. The sequence goes on along the minus strand of JANSTX010037109.1, from coordinate 6,539 downwards.
AAAAGAATTTTCTTTTCGGAAAACATTTGAAAGTAAACATGTAATAACATGGGGCACAAAATGAAAATCTATAATATGGAATATTGAAAATATTGAACACGTACAGTATCGATAAATTTAACTTTTCTTGACGATGAAGCACAAACAGAATTCAATCCATTATGTATTTACGAGGGCGGTCGGATTGATAATCAGAGTAGAAAGTGAAGAACATGAGCGGTATCACCAACATCAACGATTGGCAGATATGGGAATTCATTTTGTTTTGACTTAATTTATAGTACTAAATCATCTGAACCTTTATGCGTGGAGGGCGCATAGGCCAGCAACGATGTTAGTTTACCATTTCGAAATATGCATGTAACATCAAATGTAAGGTCAAATAACTATAATTAAAATTTGACAACTGGAAAATATTGGGCCAATCACAGTTATCCAGTTATACATTTGAATATTTCAATAGTCTGTCGCATAAATTCCCAGCAACCTAGTTTGGCGTTGAATTGTTGTTTTAACCAATCGACAAACACGACATTAACATCATTTTTTTAGCCTCGATCACATGCCATTACTGACTTATGTCGTGATCGAGTTACCGGTGACACTACGTGGAGGTAAAGATTTTTTTGAGTAAGTCCCTGGTGTAATACTAAATAATATAATATAATTTTGACAGAACCATAGAAAGGGATTCTTTACACATATTCTGCTTATTTTTTTTCTTTTTTCTGAATTCCACTTTTATTGTTATTGACATTTTGTTGAAGATTTACCACAAAAAAATTGAGGGGTAACCGAAGCATTTGTACAAGAAACCCGAAATGCTAATATGGTTCTTGTAATGGGGACATCCCGTATCGAACGTTATAGTCACTACTCTGACAAAGTGGAGTGCTGATTATGTATTTTAACTATATTATTCCTAAGGCATGAAAAAAACGGAATATCATTGTAAACAGTGTATAGAGATAAAAAAAGACTATGTTAAAAAGTTAATTGATTTCCTTCTGTTCAAAAAAACATTTCCTTGCATTGGATTTACCGTAATTATCAACCTGCCCTCGTATGTATATATATTTGACTACGACTAACTATTTACTATATTTTTTATGTTGCTTTTTATTTATTTTATATCCAAAATCGATATTAAAACAATATTTTATATTTTTATGAATTGACCTCACGTCATATTACATGGAAACAGTAGGTGTAGATTGTTTCGACACCTTTCAAGTAAGTGGCATTACGGACCTATAAAAAGTATATAATTTTTATTATTTTACTTTTATATGATGATTTATATGATGGGCAGTTAAAATAATAATAAAGGAATAATTTTCAAATACATAGTTGTAATATTTTATTCCGCTTATTTTAATAGGATGAATAAATGTTATAAAAACTTTCCCTTATTATATACTAAGTTTTCCTATAAATGTGTGTCTTATACATCATAAGTTGTCTATATGCGTTGTCTCCCTAAATTTTTATATTCTTTTAATGATGACAGTTTTTATTTATATAGGTCATTATATCGTATCTTATCATAATAATGATATTTTGACATTTCCGTGACTTAACTTGATACTTTCATCACGTACCATTCATCATTGTGGGTATCCATTTTTCTTCCTGCCTATAATCTATATAAATTAAATAATCTTATGACATAAAGTTCTATGGTAGTGTATAAAAATGCGTATATATATATTGTATACTCAGGTGCAACTGCAACTAAAAGCGATAAAATCGAATAGTTTTCGAGGTTGGTTTTTTAGAACCATAAATTACAAGATATTTCCGAGCGTTTCCGGTTTCGCTTCAATATATCCAAAACTGTCTTTTTAATATTGCTTTCACAAATATTACTTCGATCTGTCTTTCGTTCATAACTGCGAACCATTTTAAAGTAACAATGGGGCTACAGTTATTAAGTCTTAATTGTGTTTTTTCAGCATGACTTTTAATCTAATATGTAATTGGAAATGGGAAATTAAGATAATAGTGTATCCAATGTAATAGACAGTAAATGATGATTCGTTTAAAACTACTAACTATAGATTGATCTATTAACTACTAGATTTACTAGATTTATTTCAATAAATTTCTCTTTTTTTTTTTTTGTTAAATTTCCTGGATTCCCAAGAAGTAATTTCTACAAATATGGTGAACAGTTTTTGTTCGCTACACTATCTGCTTTCAATATAGATTACATCTTAAATATTATAAATTATTACAAAATGTAAAAAAATTAAATTGTCATTGAATTTTTCTATAGTTAAGTGTAATTATTTATACATACCCTCTTACAAATCAGACTTTTGTGATATCTCTGTAAACGTAAATATAGTTAAGCAGCAGACATTGTCAACATGAAGACTGTGATTTAAATCACATACAGGAAAAAAATTATTATTTGGGCTATTGTATAGAATTAGTGAACTATAACTCGATCAGATATATAGTTGGATGAGGCTTTTTTTTTATATTGCACATCATTCAATCAATAAAGACCATGATCAAACCGATCGCAAAACAAGTGTAATATTTCATTTGATATATGTATATCTCGTTATAGTGGCATTTACATAGATTAATAGCTTATTCCAATGAAAGTTATCATAAATTAAAACTCTTTAGACGAAAAGTGGTTGTGATTATAAGTGGTTTAACCTATATTTATTTATAATTATAGCGTGTGCTCGTCGCTATAAAAAATTGATTTAGTATTTTATTTGTAAACTTGATGTATAAATATCTCACTAACAAACTAGACAACTTTGACTTTACACACGCCTGAATAATAAATAAATTTTAGGCCGACCAAGTGCATGTTTCACATTATATTGGACATTAATGTAGTACCTTAGTTGAAACTTGATGTATTACATATGTAGTCGAATTTACAAATAGAAAATCAATTCTGAAGGTTATGATAATTTTGAAAGTAGCATACAATAGAACATTTAGCTATTGGGCATTAAAACATTCAATTTATCGATCAAAATCGCAATTCCGTTTATCATTTATAAATATTGTTACAAAAACTATTACTAAAGTTGATATTCTATTGCTTCGGTGACTCTTCCCTATAAATAGTCTTGGCTATGTTTTATTACGTAGTATGATAAAAATATCACTTGCAACTCAAACTTAATTCGAACTGTCATTTACGGCACAATTCGAACTATCATTTATAACACAATTCGAACTATTATTTTCTGAAGCTTTATTTAATAATGAATTGTTAACTGCAACACCACTAATATTTTTCTACATACTTCTTCATTTTATTTTTCTATAAATGTCTATTGTTTTTTCTATGTTTAATTGTTGTATGTTATGTAGCCCTTCCTTTCCTTTGGTTTGAATCTATGAATGGCTATTTTTTATTTTTGATGTTAGATGGCGTTGTTTGAAATAGTATCGTTGTGGGCGCATAATATAATATAAAATGGTGTAGCAATATAAAATGAGAAATATTTTTTTGGTGTCAGTATTTTGACTACTTTTTACATTATCTCTAATAAAAGAATTATAGACATTTATTAATGCCAATATAAATAGGTTGCTGGAGATTTATGCACACTTTATGAACAGCTAATAGCTCTCTCAAAATTTTACAAAGCGACCTCGAAAATTTTGTGGTTTCTGATGAAAAAATGTTCATTGTGTTTTTATCCATCAGAGGTTAAGGAGTACCAGCAATTGTATTAACTAGAGGTGTTAAATGATGCGTTTGCGTTGATACTTAACAAATTTAGTTCCAATCGTTGGACATTTGAACTCAAACAGCTAATTTCACATAAAATGTTTACAATTCATTCTTCACAACGTTGTCCACCATACTCACCAAACTTGAATCCGATTGACATTTCTATGTTGTCCATTTTGGTCTATTTTTTAAGATAAACAGTATTAATCGGCAGACTTAATGCTATCATCCACCCCAAATAGGACCATATTGAACAGTAAAATCTTTTTCATGAAATTTAATGTATTTTCATTATTTTCAAAAAATATTTAAAATTGACGAAACTACTGCATTTTTAATTGATAAAACGTTTCGAGTAACGGACATTGTATTTATAGTAGAATTGATATATTCTTTCGTTTATTTCTGGTTTCTTTATTTTCTTTAATATTTAAAAAATACATTTATTTTTAAAGGCATAAAATCTACATAAAATTCAAATACGAATAGAAAGTACTATATAATGTTTTTATATATATTTTTGTTTTTTAATTTTTAATCATCAATTAAATATTTGATTTATTTTTTTGTTTCTATATTAAAATTTCAGTTTATTGTTGTTGATAATGGCGACTAAATTATACTTGATAATAAATTATGTATTTTGTAATCCGAATATTTTCCATTAAAAAGAAATTATAGAAAAACATGGAATAAGGGAAATCAACCCCCAATATTTGAAAATCAAATTAAAAATTATCCAAAAGCACGAACGTGTAATCAAATGGTTGTTGATTTACATATAAAGAATATATTTTTACGTTAACAAACAGCAAGTTATTATAATTTCAAAAATTGTATAGGGATTTTTCAGATAAGTTTTCACTATTTAAGATAAATATAGTGTTTTATAGCATAAATGTACAATGGAATTGCTAAATAATTTTCTGGAAGTATTATATAATAATTCTGCATTTCTAAAGAGATGGAAAACAAAATACAAAAATTAGCTACAAGAAGATTTTGATAATTTTATTTCTGTTAGTACTTCAGGAACATTAACCAAATTTTAAGTACACTAGTTTTTTTTTTAAATTTTCCAGTAATATTATTCCAAACGGTGACAAATGGAGTGACCGACTATCATCGAGGTTACTCAACCAATCTTTACCTCCATACGTTGTCACCGGTAACTACAATTTTACTCAACATTTGGAAACATTCATAACTATGGTGTGATTATAATGTTAAGCATCAACAGTGGGGATCAAGATTAATTACAACAAGGGCAAACTACACCTGGTCATTCTGAAAAAATCTCTAAACTAGCTTGTTCAATTAATCTAAGAGAAAAATCCGAGAAAAGCGTCAAGTTAGAATATAATATTCATTAGATAAGTCAAAATTTAATATTGAACGAAATAAAAAGCTTACTGCAAAACCTCAAAAATCATTCTTTTCAAAATTATTTAAAGCCCCTATCGCTAACAGAAGCTACTGACTATTCATTATACAAATAAATTAAATCAACCTCAACAATGCATACCACCAATTCGTGTAAAAGATGGTAATTAGGCTAGAAGTAATATAGTAAGGGCAGATACATTTGCGAGTTATCGAGAATCAGTCTTTAAACCGTTTCCTTCAAATAATACAAATAAAGAAGAAGAAGAAATTAATAATTTTTTCCTTTTCAAATGGACATCATAATTAAACGATTTATACTAAATGAAAAATGGTCAGTAATATATAAAGATTTAAATTGTAAAAAAGCACCTGAATTTGATCTTATCACTGGAAAGATACTAAAAGAGTTAACTGAAAAATGCATTATAACATAACTATATTTTATAATGCTATTCTTAGACTTTCATACTTCCCAGACCATTGGAAAGTTGCTTAAATTATTGTGATAAATAAGCGACAGTTGATAACGAAACATCTATTTGGATTTCGTCAACAACATGCAACAGTTCAACAGGTACATAGAATTGTTGACCAAATTATTAGAGATCTAGAAGAGAAAATATATTGCTCAGCAGTATTGCTCGATATAAGCCAAACATTTGATAAAGTTTGGCATAAAGAACTATTGTATAAATTAAAGCATACATTGTCATATCACTTTGACCAAGTACTAACATCCTGTCTTGAAAACTGACACTTTTATGTAAGGCATGAACATGAACATGCCAAATTATATCAACTACAATCAGTAGTACCACAGGTAAGTGTCTTGGGATCAGTTTTATACTTACTGTTCACGGCAGATTTGCCTAAAACAAATGAAGTGACATGATGAAGTGCGTAGATTAAATTGTTTAATTCTTTAGATATCAGTATTAGACATTATTTTTTACTATACAATAAATCCATTTATTGTTAATCGTTTTTAATTATATATAGACGTACATGTAATTTAAATTTAATATTAATATTAAAGTTGAATTTTAAAAAATACGAGAGAGAAGCTGCTAAGTTTCTACTTCACATGCTTATATTTGAAAATGTCAAATAATATTTGGTCAATGACTTTGAAAGATAAATTGTAAAAATTTCTTAGAGTAAACTTACTATAAGGTTGGCAACTAAGTAATTGCGGATTTCACTCATAGATGGCGTTAGTTGAATTTTTAGGTTTGCTGACGTTATAGAAATGCCAAACAAATGTTGTTATCTGATAGTTGATACTTCAAACTGTCAATCAGTAAAAAAAAAAATTGTTATCGGTTGTGTAGTTTTTGTTTGGTGTCTGTTGAAAAATGGATAATCAAAACGAACATTTTCGTCATATTTTGCTTTTTTATTTCCGGAAAGGAAAAAACGCATCGCAAGCTCACAAACA
>JANSTX010037098.1:0-13307 GCA_027564355.1 Penthetria funebris | reverse complement strand
TTACAGTTTGAACATACCAAATTCTAAAAGTCGTCATCGTATTCCACTTAATTGTTATAAGAAATTTGTTTTCGATTCACATTTAATTCAGAAGTTTTGGAAAATATTCTATTGTCCTTCAAAATATTTAAATTACTAAGAATTATGATCTGGCTATAATCACTACTAACTAAAGTTTAATAGTATCGAGATTTTTAAAAACTCTATATATTTGGTACATAGAAGAAAATCAGAGCTCTCTTATGCGTAACATTGTTCGTATCGTTTTGACTTCAATTATTTAAAAACATTATAGCGAATATATTAGTGGTCTGGGTTAGGATCAATTACATAGAAGAATTGCATTAGCCTGCATTATCTCCAAGTGGTGGTCACTGGTAACGTAGTTTGATTGTAACATCTGGTCAAACACGACTAAAATTGCAGGTGCGCGGGTTGTTCGGCTGGGAGCCCAACTAGGAATTTAACATCGAGTTCCACCAGCCTTGACAGCTGTGTGTTTGCATCCCGCACTGCCAAAAACTTTTATGTGCACGAGAAACGTCAACAAATGGCCTCGGATCGGATGGGAATACGATGATGACTTTTGGCTTGCGATAACGAACACGATTTGGAACTTGAAATGTTAGGACAATGCTTAAACCGACGAAACTGGCGCTGGTGACTCGAGAATGCAAGAGGTATGGCCTCGATATTCTTGGATTGAGCGAGATTCGATGGGAGGAAAACGGACAAAGGACTGTATCCTCTGGTGAAACCCTTTTGTTGTCCAGAAAACAGAATCACATGGATCACAGTAGTGGAGTTGGTTTATTGCTAAGTGTCTCTGCAAAGCGTAGTCGTGTCGACTGGAGGCCGATATCAGATCGAATAATAACGGTAAGATTCAAGAGTACTGCTAAATATGTAACATTAGTTCAGATTTAAGCATCTACGGAGCATGCATTGCTTGATGACAAGGAGGCTTTTTACAGTCAACTTACCCACAGTCTTGCTGATGTTAGGATAACGGATATCGTGTTTTGCATGGGTGACGCAAATGCAAAGATTGGCTCTAACAACATGGGCTGGGAGTCTGTCATTGGTACACACGGATTGGGTGACATGATTGATAATGGAGAACTCTTCGCGGAAATATGCACTAACCATAACCTTGTGATTGGTGGTACCATATTTCAACATAAAAGAATATACATTATTTGGTTATTGGACAGATTAAAATATAACTTATGGCTAGTATAAGGAGGCAACCCAGAACATATAGAAGAAAAAACATCGTAATGAGAGGGTAAAACAACGATTCACAGGCGATTTGGTGGATCGCTTGACATGTGATGGCGGTAGACGAAACTGGAATGAGGTCGCGGGTGCATTGAGACAGGTAGGGGAGGACGTTCTTGATTTCATTAATTACGAAAGGAAGGAATGGATTAGTGACGCTACATGCGAAGTCTAATAGGGAGAAGAGAAGAAATTATGAATATTATTAACAACGGAAATTCGATGAAACAACAGGGCGTACATACACAATACAGTCAATTGGACAAGGCGGTTAGCAAAAGTGCACGGTGGGATAAGCGTCATTTTTTGGATAATATTGCAGTTCGGACTCAACACGCTACAAACTCAAATAATATGAGAGAAACTTACCGGCTGGTGGGAAAACTAGCCGGGGGTGCTTTAAAACTGAACGCCCAATTCAATTCAGGGACGGTTTGCAGATCTCAAACGAGATACAACAAATGGAAAGATGGAGTGAGTACTTTCGCGAGCTACTGAATAGACCCGAAGTTCAGGTTGCTCAAAGTCCAGTTGACTGAAGACCGACTACAAGGTGATTCAGGTACTCTGTTCCGAGTCGTGGTGAAATCAAATCTGCTTTAAAACATCTAAGGTGCGGTAAGGCGGCCGGGGCCGATAACATATCACCAGAAATGTTGAAAGTCGACTTGGAGGCCATTGCAACAATATTGGATCCAATTATTAGTCAAGTTTGGTTATCTGATGATATTCCAACCTTGTGGAAAGAGGAGTTGATAGTCAAATTGCCGAAAAAAGGTAACTTGAGTATGTGTGAGAACTGGCATGGTATCACCTTGCTGAATACGATAAACAAGGTTCTATCTATTATCGTGTACGATAGTATCGGTTCAGTTTTACAATCAGGTGTTCGAAAGGAACAGGCAGGTTTTAGACCTGGAACATCTTGCACAGACCATATCAATACATGGTGAATCATTGTAGAGCAGTCAATTGAGTGGCAAGCGCCACTGAATGTGCAATTAGTGAATTAATGTGGATTATACTTGAAAGTTATGGAATACCGTGTAGTCTAATGAACATGATCCGTGATCTATATCGTGGCGCGAAGTGTAGAGTTCTATATCGTGGAAGCCTTGCCGATGCTTTTGATGTACATTATGGTGTAAAACAGGGATGTATACTGTCGCCACTATTGTTCCTGCTCATTTTGGGCTGGGTTATGATGAGGGTAAACTCTGAACCACATGGAATGGAGTCTAACCGGTCGACTTGAAGATCTCGACTTTGCTAACGACATTTGTTTGCTAGCTCAAACTGAGGCAGACATGAGGGTGAAATTGCAGCGACTTGTGAAATATAGCTCGCATGTCGGTCTAAACATCAATATTTCAAAGACGAAGCTGATGAAAATTGGTGCGTCTGAAAGATGTTCACTGGCGGTCGGCAGGGAGGAAATAGATGAAGTAGAAGACTTCCAATAACTTGGAAGCTTTGTTACAATTGGTGGTGTTGCTGAGAAAGATGTAAAATTCCGCATACAAAAGGCACGACAAATGTTTGGTATGCTAAATGGAGTCTGGTGGTCAACACAGATTTCAAAGAATCTAAAGTTGCGCAATTTTGAAAGTAACTGTTTTCCGGTACTGTTGTATGGCTGCGAAACTTGGAAGGTGCCAAATAACATCGTGTCACAAATCCAAATTTTCATCAATGATGCCTTAGGCGCATATTAAAATTTTGATATTGCAAAGTATGCACATGAATGGAACCCGCAGGGTAATAGAAGACCGGGTCGTCCTAAAACAACGTGGCGAAGAATAGTCATTAAGAAGGCTAGTACCAGTGGTATGGTTTGGAGCGAAGTGAAGGCGCTGGCCAGAAATCGAGAGAAATGGCGATTGTTCGTTGATGCCCTCTGCTCCCACGCTGAGTAAAGGTTGAGATGAGACACCTAATGTAAATAAGAACGTGTTATTGAGTCTAAAAAAAAATGCCGTTTTTATCAAGCAGTTGAAAAAAAATGGTCACAATCAAACTAAGGTAGCTGGAAATTTATGTGCCATTATACTGAAATATTCAAATGTATAACCGGATAATTATAAATTGTTCCCATATTATCTAGATTAGTTAATTTCAATTATAGATTATAGTGCCGCACAGGTTTAGATAATGATTAGACTTTATAGTAGAAAATTGTAATATAAAAAATGAAATGAATGATCACATTAATTGTTGAATTTTGATATAAATAAATTTAATTGAAATACAAAATTTTGAATACCCATTATAAGGGATGATTTAAATACAAAATATAAATATATTTGTAATATATAAAAGAAGGTACGATGTGTGAAATCACCAATTGCAATCGAATATTAACATGCGATTTTTTCCTTATATATTTTGAATATTCAACAAGTTTTCAAAACTGTTTTATTTTAAAATAAATATTTACTATAATGCTGATTTTCATGATAATTAGTATATCAACAGTGTATATTATTATAGATAATAAATTTTTAAAAACAATGACAACAAAATTAAAATATGTCACTTTTAAAAAAAAAAAAAAAACCAGTACCATTTCAATGTTTAATAAAAAAAAATATTTAGATAAATTATTCTTCATTAATTACTACTTACGTTTGCTAAAACTGTTAGATGATACATTGATTGTGTTTCAAAATCTAAGGGTCCCAATAGAAAAATAGTGCCTTCTGTTGTTTCCGCCGAAACAATTTTTTGACGTATTGCAAATAATGGTGATCCCCATAATTCTAAATATACTAGTTTAGGAAATTGTGGATTTTTCCTTGAAATTACATAATCTAATTCTGTACCACGTTTTGCATCCTATTTTGATTTTTTTTTTTTTTTAAATTGTTAATAATTATTCATAAAAAAAATATTTTTTTTTATTTTAAAAACATACCTCCGGTATCATTATAATGCCAGGTTTATGTGGAAATATTAATTCATGTGGTGTTGAAAAATTTGTTGCTGTCAATGAACAACTTTGTATTTCCATGCCACCTTTTGTATCCTTAACAGACACTTGAAAATCATAATATCGTCCTGGTTCAAGACGTTTTGTTAATACCACATTGGCTTGACATACCGAATTATATTTTGTACATGGTAATGTATCAATTTGTACAGTAGATGAAGACGAATCACCTTTATATAGATAAATATTAATTATTTTAAATAATTTATATATATTATATTTATTTATAAAATTAGTAATTTTACCCATCAATTCAAATTGTAATGGATAATCAAATTCCTCGTCTGTTGCTCTCAGTCTATAAATAACAGAACCAACTGATGCATCAGCTGGTACCAGCACTAAACGCATTTTAGTTGTTGGATCAAATTTCGGATCCACACACATAGCATGTGATATAAATTGAAATATCAGTGCTATCCACAGTAATGAATGTACAAAATCCATACTGTAATAATAAATTTAAATAATTTTTTTTTAATTAATTATTATATTATGGAAATTGAAATAATGAAATATATATTATGGATAATTGAATTTAAGCGGCTGTATTTTGAATATGTTAATTGTAACTTGATTTTAAAATTGACTCTTCTAAAAAATAGATCTGTAAAAATGAGACTCAAGTTGATTTCAAAATTTTGTAATATTTAAAAACTTCAAAAACACTTTAAAAATAAAATCCACCATATAAGGCAGATATTGGTTTGAATTGGGAAATCGTTAATCTAATCAAAGTAACGACAGAAGACAAACAACTTATTTACTAATATAGTCAATATGAGGGAAAAATTATTTTACTATCTTACATAAGAAAACTTAAAAATTATTTTCTTGCCGACACCAGTAACCATCAGTCATAAATTTATATATAAGTTATTAAAAGTAAAAGATAGTAATATAAAATGAAATATTTAAATTTATAAGTAAGTACAAACAAATAATATTATAATAAATATTGTACCTTAGATACTTGCATCTATTAAATCTTAATGTAAATATAAATGTAAAGTACTATGCCTTAAGTTAAATTCAAAAACTCTTAACTTTAATATTATTTAACCATATAATTCGTATAGTGAATAACCGACCTTGTGGAAAGCCTTGCTTACGTAGATCGAGAGAAATGCTTTACGAAAAGAGTAGGTACAACAAAATACATATTTTTTTTTTATTTTTTTTTCTTTTTTTTTATTTATTTTTCATTTTTTATTTTGTTTTATTATTTATATTTCATAAAATTATACAAGAACACGAAACATATCTTTAAATAATTAAGTAAATGACTTTGGACCATGTGTATAAAAGATTTCTTATAATTTGAGATTGTAATTTAAAATCATGAAATTATAATTTAACTCAATGTTGTGTCACCGTGCAACTCGATTAAGATATGACAATTTCTGACGGATGATTAAAGCTGATAAGATGGTGGTATCTGTCGTGATTGTCCAGTTGGTGAAAAATATTTCATCAGCTAGTTAACGATTTACGCCACACTCTACTGAATTACGCAGTTATTTTTCTTTATATAAATATCAATTAATAGTTAAACTGTTTTTGATGCACTATTTGAAGCTAAATGCATATTTTAAAATGCAATTTGGCATTTTAGTGCATATCCCAATGCATACTCATATAGTATATAGTTGTAAATTACGTGAAATAATTATAGATTCTCAGTTACCATCAACCAGAATTTGAAAATTATATATCTGTAATGATTAAGAAGTATTAAAAAATTTTCTGAAAACTCATCACACTACACATCAATCGCCATTATATTCTTAAACTGTCCACACATAATAATAATTAACATTTTTCACTCAGGTTACTACCTACAATTAACGATACACTATTTCACACTTGAATAAATAATTCAGTAAAGAGATTCATGATCTAAAAGAAACCCAGGTTTATTACTCATTTTAGCCACGATTGTATACCAGAAATTGACCATTTCAGTTCATATCATAACAATAGTCTCCAGAAATTATTTCAAGTTTATTGCGGTTCTAAAATGTGCAGTTTATGTCACCATTATGTAACGTCCAAAATAGTAGGCACAAATTTCAGTAATATTTACTCAGCTAGTAACATGGTAATATTTGAAAATATTTCTGCGAAACATAAAACAATGCGAGTATTCTTAAATAAATTATTCATTTTGGACAGATAAAAATTTATTTTTTAATAATTCAGAAAAATATGTGTATATTTACAACTAAGAAAACATCTTTAATTTATTTAATGAATGTTACGAGTAGATATTAAATGAATTTTTAAAGTGCAGCATTTATGTAGTAATTTAATTTTTTTTTTTTAATTACTTGATATGGAATACGAGTATATGTGATCCCATATTACTAATTGCGAACTTTATATTTTTTCACCTGCTTATAGAATTTTAATTTTCATGACATGTACACCATATGTGTGGATAAGACGATATTACGGTACTATATTATGCTATTATAGCTTTAGTCACATAAGACAAAAATTGAACATTCTTTAACATTCTGTGAAAGTAAAGAGAGGTGTCCAAAGTCAAAACTATCTAGTTCGCTGTTGAAATGTCTGTCCATCAAGTACATGAAGAGGAAACCGAAATCATATAGAATTATATTATATTATAATAGGTTGGGCAATATTCGGATAATAATCGAATAATATCTACATCATATTTCTACGCACTGCAATCGGCGTCGTGCAGAATGTATAGATTATAATTAGTTGAAAATCCATAAGCTCTTTTTTTCCATTTTTCGAAATACATTATTAGTATGGTGTATAGTTTGGAAGTTAATTGCCGTAGTTTATACAAATACACCAGTATTTTGGATTATCGTTGCCGATCCAATAATGAATATAAATTCCAAATGTATTCATTGGCAATATTAAACGTCTATAGTAGTTGTCAGAGTTTTGTGAAAATGACAATCATGAAAATTATTCAATGTGTTGATTTACTGAATTAAACTAGGATTTGATATGTCGATACTGTTCACATTGAATAATTTTCATGATGCTTACAAATCACTCTTAACGAATAGAAAATTTGACCTCAAAATGTTTATGGAATTTAGTGCCAAAATTATTCACAACAAATAACATTTCACAAAATATATATATGTAAATTTCACAGTAAATTTTATGTCACCGACATAGCTGCATTATATAATATAAAATTTCATATTATTCAAAGTTATTAAAGTTGAGCGATTTGCCGAAAAAGATTAACACTTATTAAATCAACAGTTACGTTTTGATAAAGTTAAATATTGTTGTCGTCTCCGTCAATGTAAAATGAGCCTTAAGTAACCTATTCGTTACAGCTTGCTCATAGTCGATACATACCCGGAAGACAAACATTAATTGAAGGATATAATAACACATAAGATATGACAGTAATTTTTTGTGTGTACTTAAGTTTTTGAGTCGAATTTAGCTCTTGGTTTTTGACAAATATTCGGTGGATATGGCCTGAAAATGAATCAATTAATATGTGTGTTAAAGAGGCAATATTTTAACAATATCGATCAGCTTTGTTTTACAAATACAAGTTCTAATACGTTTAAATCTTATTCTTAAGATTTCAATATTTATAGAACCAAACGATATAAATTTTCCTTTATATTTAGAACAGTTTGTGGATTTAGAAAAAAACATCTACAAAACATATAATTATAAAATAATTTTTTGTTTAACGTATTTGAATTTTTTTCTTACTCCAAATGAAAAGTCATAAATGTTAATTTTTTTCCTTGTTTTTTTGAATCACTTTACCATACTGAAAAACGAAAACTTTCACTTAATTAATTAACACATCACTGAGTTCAATACATAATATAGGGCGCAACCCCCTATTCTTCAGAGGAAATTTTAAATATTGAATATAATAATATTTTGAAATAAATCACTAAAACTTATGTAATAAAATCTAAAAAAAGAAGGTATAGCTTTTGAATATAATACATCTGAACTCAGATAAATATAAAATACAAATCGTAAAAATTAAAAAAAGTTTTATAATTTAGGGCAAATTATGAATTTCATAGTCAATTAAGAATCACGAAATATATGCGGAATTGTATAATATTTGATTGATATAAAATCACGATTTTCGATTTTAAAAATAGGAAACGAAAAATACCAATAAATTTTGTCATACCGAATATTATTTAGGAAATTTTGCAAGAATCGTTAAGTGAAGAAAATGCCTTAACTAGTAAATATTTTCAAATTCTAATTCCAATTCTTATAAAAATTATTATTGGTAATTGTGAAAAGAAAAAGTATACGTCCAAGACACAAAGGTATTTAATTGATGATGTTGATGATGATGATGATGATGATGATGATGACAACGACGACGAAGATGGTAATGTTGTTGAAATTGATGATGTTAATGATGTTGACGAGTGTAGGAATATCAAAAACATTCCGATAGAAAACAAGTACTGTTTGTGTACATGAATTCTTTTTTATTATTACTATAATTCAATAAGAATAATTGAGACACGATTGTATATGCAAGAAACGTATAAAACAAATGATTCTACGTTGGTTTTCTTGAGTTAAGACAATTTAATAAGTTTCTTGTGTATTTTTTTTTTTTCTTCATTCTTTGTCTTATTTATTCCTTTTTTTTCTGTTGTACCTTACTATTTTTTTTTTTTTTTTTTAATGCATCAGAAGAAATACACAAAACACTATTATTATTCCATTCAAAATAATGCATCTATAATATATAATCATTGTGCATATATAATATATTTTCAATAGATGGATAAAATTAATGTATATAAGGATTGTAAAATCAAAATATTATAAAACAAATGTTTTGTTATTCCCTCTTTTAATGTTAGTTAGAAATTGTTCAACATAACCCTGATCAATTTTCTTAAAGTGCATCTTTTAAATTGGCTAGAGAAACAAAGCGAATTTCTTAATAAATAAATAAATAAATACAACAATAATTTCTGATTTATTGTAATATCTGCATATTGAACATTTAATATGTTCATCTATAAAATAAAATACACTTCAGTATTATTAAGTGTGAGTTGCAAAAAAATCTTTTTTGATTTTAAATGATCATTTCCCACTCACCATTAACCTTTGCATAGATATACTACAATGTTAAAGTTGTCAATAACATTCAACTTTAAAGAATTGGGTTAATTATAAAACTAACTAAACCATATTCACATAAAACGACGATGTGCGATAATTAGCAGCTCAATAAAACTTGCTATAGTCAAATCACAAATCAAATGGCTAAAATGAAACAAAATTCAACTTTAAAAAATATTAGTAGCATTACATCAGACCTAATTGCAATGTTGTATAAAAGTTACATTAAGCCTAGAATATATCCTTTCTTGATAACGTTGTATCTTTACACGGTTGGTGATCCAAAGATCAATATGATCATACGAACTAGGTCAATATTGTAGCTCACATCTTTCACCAAATTATACAAAATATTTCTTACGAATAGTTGTAATACGTACATTAGAAATATAGATATCTCAAACGAACTAGTGGGCACATTAGATACGATTATCTTATCAGTTTAAAAACATGACTAGCCAATTAACACCATATGAACTAATGGTTTAAAGTATTCACAATTTTTATAATCACTTGCGATAATATATTGAATAATTTCTATGGGTAATTTAAATCCAATAAATTTAATAAAAATTTTAAATTTTGGAACAAATGATCTTTTATCTAATTATGGTCACTCTGACAATTAAATGGGCGATATGGAAAAAGGATTCATAACAATACAATAACGGTATATAAATTAATTATCATAGAATTGCATGTAGTTGTAAGGCATTATTCTTCAGATGGGGGGGGGGGGGTGAACTGGATTTTATTGCAAATCTTCAGAAGTCGATTAACGATAATCATGAATTGATTATACAAACCACAAATACTATATGGATAAAATGATCTTCAACTTTTATTTAGGGGTTCAAAATATGCATGCAAAACATGTGTTTTAGCATTACAGCGTACATTGTACAATAGGTATACGGTGCAACTGCTGAACATACAAGTATGTATACTATAAGATATATCGCACTGGCCTATGTTTTATTTTTCGAGTTAAAAATTATATCCGAAATTCTATTATCTTTTATTACCTTTTTATGATCATTTTTATTTCGAAAATTTCACTAAATTGAATGAACATGTGAATAATCTTAATATATATATTACATTGCTGGGATGTATTAATCTACCTAATCAATATAAATTATTATGATTTTTTTTTTATGTAATTATGTCAATGGCATAGTAGTTAACCTTTGATGAACTCTGGGAAATAATCTCTTGATTAACTACATGATTATTTTACACAGGTTATGCACTGATATATATGTATAAAAGAATGTATAAGAATATATAACAATCTTAAATGACCAATAAGACAAACGTTATTTATATGATACAACAACAATACAGTACTATATGCTGTGGGATATTTGACCGCAGTATTATATAGTTTATGGTTAAAAGGTGAAATATTTGCCAGTTGCGTGACTTAGAAACTTCTGTCGTTGTATATTTTACTTGACTATACAATGTATACGTTCTTTATAAGGAAGCAAATTATTCAAGTTATTCGATTAAAATACTATATATATATATACTAAATACTAATAATTATAAAAATTATTAACTTGAATACGTAATTTTCTTTTGATTTTCATAATTTTATATAAAAGGACATTACATTTTTTTTTTATCAAACTAAGTCAATAAAATGTACGCATTTACTTCAATCTACACCTGTTAACATTTATAACAATCTTAATCATTAGCCCGTTATTTTAAATCGACCAGATTGTGTAATTTGAACCGTCACAATAAATTGGGTATGGATAGAAAAAATCTCCCTCTACCAGATTGTCGACCAAATATGAGCTTAATACTTTTATTGCATCATCAGAGACCCGTTGAAATATATTATTTGTCAGCATTGAAGAAATTTTCCAGCGATGACCCTAAGAACAATCGGAAGATATTACCTGACAAGGTCAAAATAGAGGATCGGTAATCTAAAAACAGATAAAAGTGTTGACTTAATTCTGATATTATTTTAATTGTACAACAAAAATTAATTTTTGATAAATTTACACAAATGAACTCATCTCAACACGATCTCTACTCGTACAAATTCAAAATTATTATTAATAAAGAAAGAAATTGCAAATTTTCTTAACAAACATATAAAAAACAATCTCTTAATTTTATTTATTCAATAACAAAATAGATGCTCATCATTTAACAAACGATGCCAAAAAAAAAAAATGATTTTAAAATAATTCAAGTTTTAAAAAAATATATTTAAATACTTTTGTGTATGAATTAAATTAGCATAATTTCTGCTCTCTTAAAAAAATGAAAAAAAAGAAAATAACAAAATGTGTGGATCAAAAGAAATTGCATAAACAAATGCATTGTTATTATTGTTTCTTATTGTATGGCTATAAAAAACATATGAGTGCATTTTAACCTATGATGCAATCAAGAAAGAAAAAATGCATTTTAAAATAGTTATTTTTATAAATGGAATCTTTATTTTTCCTTCATTATTTTTTCTTCTCGTTTTTATTTATTTTTTATTTTTTTTTTGATACGATCCATCTATTACAAAATCAGGCAAAATAACACGACAATATTCTGTTAAGTGTATATGTAAGTCCATCTTGACCCTAGATCGGGTTAATTGCGATACCAGCACTCTATTCTTATTGTTGTTATTATTGTTGCTGTTGATGATGATATGGTTCAATATTGAAAATGTGTTCATGATATATATATATATATATGAAAAATTATACAAAATACTTTATATGAATTTAAAGACATTAGAACAATGTAAAATTTACTTTGGATATAACAAAAAAAAATGCACTACTCGTATGAGTATATAATATCCTAATAGAGATAGTAATGTTATGTAATAAAATACTCATTAAAATACTAAAGTTCATATATAGATAATCTGTTTTCTTAAAGAACCATAATAGATGTAGTGTAGTGTAAATATAGGACATATAGAAAATATCGAATAATGAGCGATATCGATATAGTCAAGATGGAAAAATTCTTTAAAATAAAATCTTGACTAGCAATTTATGATATTATTATAGATGAGAAAATTAATAACATCAAGTAATAACTGGGATACTACAAATTTAATATTGTAAAATAATTTTATAATAGTAGTATTACATTGACCATTTGACTCTTGTTTACATTAAACACAATATAATAATTTTGACTCTGACTTATTGTTGTTTCAGGTACAAAAAAAAAACGTAGTCTAATTAATTATCAATATGTTGTTAACATACGAATTCACTCTAGTGAATCCCTATATTGACTTCTATTATGTTGACTTGAACTACCTCAAATTGAGCAATTAATTTCCAAATATCAGTTCTCCCGTCAGACAATTTAAGTTGTAAGTTTTGCGTAACGCGACAAAAATGTTAAATGTAGAAGTTTAAAAAGGATCAATAAATATTGAACTATATAATAGTATTAAATTTCTATAGTATATGATTTTATGTTCACAAATATTTTAAGAAATATAGTGTAATAGGTTCACAAACAAACAGTTGAACCTTTCAACTAAACTCAAAACCATTTGACCTTATTTGACCCAATGATTTTTACAAATTCATCTACCACAATTCATTTATCTTATAATTCTCACCATACTTAATTCCAATAAACTTTCCATATGGTCTATAAGATGTTGGCAAAAAAGAAATGAGACATTGAACATATCGATATTATTAATTTCACAGACTCACATTCCTGAAGCATGCGGAAAACTTGAAATTGCTCCAAAGGTATAGCCAAATTGAACAGCAAGATGTTTTTCGTGAAATTTAATTTATTTCTAACATTTTCTATAATTCATCATAGTCTGCTTCTATGTAAAATCAGAATAATTGCAAAATTACTAAAACCTAAGGCTCCAGAATATATTCAAAAAACAAAT
>JANSTX010037097.1:0-30438 GCA_027564355.1 Penthetria funebris | reverse complement strand
GAAGGACCAATATAAAATTTAACTAAAAATATTATTACTTAATTAAACAATGTAATATTCTCTTTCATTTAAATAGCTACCAATAATGATGGAGTTAATACAATTTATAAACCTACACTAGCACCAAAACCATTTACACCACCGTATAGAATGCCCCCACAACCACCAGGCGGTTCAATTAATATATATGGTGAATCATCAATACCTGGTGCAGCAACATCAAATGAAATTCAATCAAATATTACCCTGAGAACACACTCATCAAAGTTTCCAGTAAGTATATACACGTGTATATGTACTGGTGATAAAAAGAAAATAAAAAATTAATGCGTAATTAATTAAAGTGAATTATGTTAATTAATTATAATGTTTTTGATTTAAAAAAAATAATACTTTTTTGCTTATATATTAAGCAATATTTTATTTTAAATATATGTATAAATTAACTATGAAAAATCTTACGGTATTATAATTATGTGAAAATTCACAAGCATTTTCTAAACACAATGAAAACAACAAAACAACTAACTGTCTTACTATTGTTGCACAAAGTACTCAATGTACTAACTTAGAAAAGATAATAAAGTATTTAAAAACAAAAATTTTTATAATTTATTATACGAGTATGTGCTACTATTAATGGAATTTTCTTTTTTTTTTATCTGGATCCTTTAGATTGAACGAGAATTGATACTTTCGAGTGATAAAGGTTCCTCAAAAATTCCGCTTATGAATGAATCCGGTACTCCATCAGGCCAACGACGTAATAATTCTGGTTTACATTTATTGCCACGTCCAAATGGATCAATTGCACCTGATCATCCACCAAAACAAATTCAGGCTTGGGTATGTACCACAATTTGTTTATTTTTCTGTTATTTATTTGTTTTTATATATTGAATTATCAGCTATTATTCAAATAGAAATAGAAGAGTGGGTTTTATTGCTAGTAAATAATAGTAATTGGTCATGATCTCTTGATTTCCAGTAGAATCATGTGTAATAATGCATTTTAATTATCTGTATTTATTATTTTTTGCAGTGACCCATTTACAAAACAATTTTTTTTATCGATAGGTTATTGAACCCAAGTCTGATTTTATAGTCAACATTTTAATAAAATTTAAAAAAATCCAATTGTTGGTAATTTTGCAGTGTGTCAAATTCAATTTCTACCTGTCTGTTCAATTCAAATTTCATTTCAAAGCGGAAACTGCAGAGTTCATGTTTTGACGCTAATCTATTAATAGAATGAACCACACCTTTTAGTCAATCATATTTTTTTTATCTTTCAAAACCAACATAAATTACGATTTGTGTTTATGTTAACAAATAAATTACGGCAAATAAAAAATATCAAGACAGTCATTTATATCATTATTTACTTACTTTTTTTGACTATAAAATTAAATTTAAAAGTTTTGTATGGGTAATTTTTTGTTTTCCTCCATCTTCGATGGAATATCCATCCAACATTCTCTCTACAATGACGCTTTAAAGACATGTTAAGAATATTTAATTAAAGTATTTAAATTTTAACGACTCTAAACATTCATCACATCACATCATATATAAAAGAACATCACATTGTTTTTTCTATTATACTTGGGAAACTACTTATAATAATACCTTTAAATGTTTATATGAAAAAGATATCAAATAAATTAGGAGAATTAAGTGTTTATTTATTAATAAACACATAATTAGGATACAGTTCTCTATATTTTCTAAATTATCATTTTTAATTGGATTTGCTTCTTTTCCATCATTTTCGTTCTTTTTGGGAATAAAACTTTTTTTCATATCATGAATTTACAAAACAATCCACTTGTTATTTTCCTATGTTGTTATGTTGTAAAGATATTAATTACCAATTCAAATATACTAACGTATATGATCATTGGTGCATATAGAAAAATAAAATATTTGTGATGGAAACAGTGATGTACATATGCAAGGTCTTAATTTTTAATGAAAAATTTATGATAATTTTAACTAGCCAAAAAACATCTATAGGTTGATCAATTTATATTCACCTACCGTAATATATGCCAAATATGGTTTGTGATCTTAAAATATAGGTCCTAATATTTTGTTTATGTAATTGGTGAGTAAGCATCTCATCAAAAAAAATTATGTTGCTGTCACACTTAGAAACGGCAATTTAGGGTGCATAGGGCGGCATTACGATATTAATTTATCGTTTCAAATATGCTAGTAACATCAAATGTAAACTCAAATAACTATAATTGGAATTTACCAACTGGAAAATATAGGATCAATCATAATTATCCATTTATAAATTTGAATATTTCACTATAGTTGTGCATACATTTTTAGCTATCTAGTTCGTTGTCGAGTTGTTTTTTCAACCAGTCGACAAACACGACATTAACACCATCTTTTTAGTCTCGATCAAACGCCATTATTGATCATCTAACTCTTTACCGTTCAATCGAATCATCTGCAAATATTCTGTCTACCATATCAATGATTACATTATGCACCATCTTCATTTAGCCACATTATTTTTGAATAGTAGGAAATATTGTTATTTATTTCTTTTATGAATTGAATGAGTATTTGTTCAGCGCCACTGCTATTTAAATATATCTTTACTTACCGCATTAATAAAAATAAGACAATGATGGGAAAGACATGGTGTCCGTATATATATTTTATTATTCTATGAAAAAATTTCGAAGAGGTTACTTCAAAGTAAGGAATAAGCAACTAACAAATAGTCTGCAAAAAATTTTTAATTTAACAATCAACTGAAATGCGGATTGTTTAGTGAAGTGCATTTTTCTTCTATATAAATTTGAATGAATGTTAATTATTTAAGAACATATTTTCAATTCAATAATATAATATATGATAATAATTTAATTTTAATTTATTATATACGAAATTATGTGTAGATTAATTAATTGAATTCATTAAATAAATAAAATGTTTGTTGTTTATTAAAAGTTAAATATTAAAAATTAAATAATAAGTGAAATAATTTTTTTTTTCATTTTTTCAAATGAATAATAGTAACATACAAATTATTTATTAAATTTAATAATAACTTTTCAATTATTCTGCATAATACCTTTTATAATACACCTGCTTACCATATTAAAATTCAATTAAGTTCAATGTACTACAGGAATTATTATTGAAAGTGATATTAAAAAAAAAAAAAGCCTTTAATTAAATTATTTTATGCACGCAAACCACAAGAAAAAGCGGCAGAAAAATTTAAATTTTTATTACAAATACATTTTAATATAATATTTTCTTTTAATCACCATATTATAACTATACAATCTTGATACTTGTTTTATTACATTATTTAATAGTTTCTAACTCTAGTCACCATTATCTTATTTTAATTTGAGATTAAAATATTAGAAACGAAATTAAATACGGAAAACATATCTTTAACACCATACCAGCTTATTGGGATTCTACTAACAGAACATTTATGTTCTACCTTCTGTCTGAATCATAATTGATTCATCATAATATCAGAAATTATCTTGGCTTTTCATGTCTACCAGATAGCCTGTAGCACGACGTTAACATTAAATATATAGGGGTTGTGAGAAGTACCAATTAATAATCCGAAATCACATATCTATATTTTAATAACATTAAAAGGAATAAATTATTAATTAATTAATTTTGGATCGTTTTCTTCATCTTAATAACAACTTTAAAACGATAATTAACGATAACAATTCAATCGAAATTTATTGAATTAATTATAAATAATATAAGGAAAAAATAATAATTGTTCATAACCAACTAATTAGTTGCTTTTAAATGAAACTTGCGGATACGAGTAGATATTTGGTTTCCTTCATTTTTTGGTTGTTGAGAAAATCTACAGAAAGAAATGATTTAAATGTATCTCATAAACAAGTTTATGGTGTGGTTAGTTTTAAAATTAAAAAAAAAAACAAACAAAAATCTCGATTAACATAATGTCCATTTAATTTTCGCTATTAGCAGTTGTTTTAAAAAAATATATAAAAATTTTTTTTTGTTGGTGTTTTCTATTAGGTAAATTAAAATATCTATTAAAATATGGTTCTATTAGCGTATATGATTTTAAAAAAAAAACATAATTGAATATGCACACAATAAATTTGGTATTTGATATTTTTTGATCCTGAAATATTCAGGATACCTAGTGTTATTTATATATATATATATATATATATGTAATAGGATAATTAATGATTGTCTTCAGAGGGTTAAATTATGATTTGTTTAAATAGAATATGAAAGAATATAATTTAAAGAAAGTTTACAATAATGCGTAACTGCATACAGTTGATTTTAAGATCAAGTTTCATGATGCCCTATGTGCAAACTTTTAATTAAGTCTAAGAATGTCCAATACTAAATCTCAAATGATATATCCATGATATTTGCCATTATTATTTCTATAGAATTTTTAATTTGCCAGTAGGTCAATATATTTCGTGGTTTTTAATATATAGTTATTAGTATATATTAATATATATATTAATATATAGTTATTATATATATATTAATATATAGTTATTAAGAAATAGTTTCTTTATATATAATAAATTTTTAATCTTAAGTATCAATCGGATATAATCATCAATAATCAATAAATTATGGCACTAAAAATTTCAAAATTAATTAAAAGAAATATAAAATATGATATTGTTAAAAATTAATTGGTTAATTAATGATTATAAAATCTGAGAACTTTTACAGATTATTCATTATATGAGTGTATATGTAAATTAGTTCAATTAAAAATTTAAAGTAACATCTTTTCGATGTTCAGTATTTAATGAATTATTCATATGAATAAACGTTAGTTAGCTTCATATTTCAGTTTAACTTATAATTATAAACTAAACTTTATCCCTTTTTAATTTTGACAACACAATATGTATATTTCTCTATTGGTTTTTGCTAATTTTGAACAAGTCAAAATGCCAATTATTAATAAAACCGTCTTACATTAATTCTGTTTAAAAGAAATCTCTACGAATAAATAGATGTTTGTTGTTACAGTTCTTGTGATCAAATAAGATACTTTTATACCAAGTTCATCTTACCTTAATAAATAATTAAATATCTTTACTTCAAATTAATTTGTGTAAATAATAATGCCTTTAAAACTTAGTGTCCTATATGTAAATCTAATGTGAAATATATGAACAAATGAGGATATTTAAAAGAAATAGCAGAATTATCTACACAATTGAACTTTACATATATTACCAGAAACAATTGAAATGTATTTAAAATAAAATAATTTTGTTATAATATTCTATAAATATAAATAGTTAAAAAATATAAAGTGTTAAAAAAAAATCAACATGGTGGAGTTTGCACTTGAAAATGTAAGCATTGTATTTACACTTAACCAAATACTAAATTATTGTCTTTTTTTAATCTCTACTTGTCCATTAATATTTCACAATTTCCATTCATATTTACAATAATAATATGTATTTATTAAATTTTCAGAATTCGCAACAGCAGCAACAGCAGTCCATGCAAAATCAGCAGGACATAATCTTACAACAACAAATGTCAATAACTACTGGTGCAATACCAAGAACACCGGCTAGACTTCCGGAAGATGTAACCGCTTTAGCCGATAGAGATAATATTGGCAAAGATCGTGATGCTAACAAGAATGCTGTTACAAAAACATATCACACATTAAAAGATTTAATATCATCAAAATTTAAAAAAGATACATTAGAAATGTCCGATGAATTAAATAATGTAGTTACACAACAACAGCAACAACAACAACAACAACAACAACAACAACAACAACAACAACAACAACAACAACAATTACAGCATCAACTTGGTCAACCAATTCAATCAAAAGATCATCAAGAAGATTACCGTTCACCATATTCTGCACTGCCTATCCATATGCGTCAAATTCAAAGTTTAAATCAATCACAACCAAATATTTGGAATGGTAAATCAATGACAATGCCTGATCAATCATCAATAGCTGCAGCTCATCAAAGTAATGTAATCAATCGTAATTATAATCCATCTATAGAGACATCATCACGTGGACCTATTAATAATATCGGAAGCATTACAAATAATGGTGTTCAACAACGGGCTGCATCACAACCACAATTAAATATGCAAGTTTTTGAGCGAAAAGGTTCACAAAATTTATTGGAACATACAATGGATCGTCGTGGTTCATTGGCCAATATTGATGTAACTGATAGTGATGAAGGTGGTTTTGCATCAGTGGCTGGACGACGTCCACAAACAATGTATCAATTACCACCACAACAACAAAAACAATTAACATTGAATCTTCAATCACATCAACAGCAACATTTAAATGTACAACAACAACAAGATTTATTTAATTGTCAAAGAAATTCCCCACAAGTTTTTTCATCTCTTAATCAATATAATCAACAATTTTCATCAACATTTCAACATTTACATAATAACAATAGTAATAATAATAATAATGCACAACAAGTATTCAATTCAACTGTTTTACAACATCAACAACAATCAATACAATTATCATCAACGGCACCACAACCTGTACGTCATCATACACCTCAACCCCAAATGAATCATGACGGTCTATTTACAACGTCAAAAATGGATTTAAATAAATCACAACAAGAATTATTAAACCATCAAATTAGACAAGATATAAATTCAAGTGCTTCAATTCATAATTCTACAACAATTCAGGAATATAATCAACAATTACAGCAACAATTGCAACAGCAGCAGCAGCAACAGCAACAACAGCAACAACAATTACAACAACAACAACAACAACAATTACAACAACAACAACAACAACAACAACAACAACAACAACAACAACAACAACAACAACAACAACAGCAACAACAACAGCAACAATCACAAAATTCAATTCAAAATAATAATAATGCATTACATCAACAACCTGAAAGTGGTGCCATTGGTGCTGCATCCGTCGCAAATCAAAATCACCGACAAAAACTGCAGCATCAAAATAAACAAATGCCTGGTTCAGCTGGTAGTTCAGATTATGATAAAAGTGGTAATCATAGTTCAAATGTTGATTCGGGTAGAGGCAGTGCGGCTTATTCAAGTGGACGAAAAGCACAAATTGATGCAGAAAGTTCTGATACTGCACCAAATAGAGTAAATAGTATTGCTTTACCAAAAAATGATGATTCTGAATGGGTTGATATTATCGATTCAGAATTGAGACACATATTAGAGCCGGGCATTCAAGGTCTAAGTATACGTCCAGAAAGTACCGTATCCGGTAGTGTATCATCTATATCACCACCATTACCACCATTATCTCCTGATGGTAGCTCATATAAACCAACAAAAGTAATTATTTTTATGGTTAAATAAATAATTTGAAAACAAATATAATGTTTATAATTTTAGGTAAAAGAGTCTACATCGAAACCGGAATATGGTACCGATAGTTATAATCGTCCGAGTAAAAATGCCGGTCCAATTGGACCATCTAGAGCCGGATGGCCAGGATCAACTGTTCAGAAACAAATTCATAATCGATCATCAAGTAAAAAACATGAACAAACAATTTTAAAAAGACATTGTATGAATTTTTCTTGAATTATTTATATTTATAGAAGAATATATGTTTATTAAATCATTATGAATTTTTATGTTTTAGTATTTGGACTTGATAATGATTTAACATCGACAACAACACGTTCACTTGATTTAGAATCATTACTGGGCGGTCCTTGGGGTACGGGTCAATCTGTTAGTGATTCAGAAACAGATACACAAGGTATTAGACATATTCGCAGTCAATTAGAAGGATTAGAACATATGTATGGTGAAGTTTTAAAAATGTTGGGTTCAAGATTACCAAACAATGGTAATAGAATGCATGAGACAACATTAAGAGGTGCTGCAGCAAGAAGACGTCATGGTAGTTTATCGTCATTGCCATCAAGTTCGGTTAGTGGGCG
Source organism: Penthetria funebris (assembly GCA_027564355.1). Lineage (NCBI taxonomy): Eukaryota > Metazoa > Arthropoda > Insecta > Diptera > Pleciidae > Penthetria > Penthetria funebris. The sequence goes on along the minus strand of JANSTX010037097.1, from coordinate 22,441 downwards.
GCCAATAAGGGATCGTAGACGACAAGATGATAGAAGAAAAGTTCGTGACATAAAAGTAATTTATTATAGAGAAAATATTATTTTCTTTTTGTTTAAAGCATTGATTAAGAAACCATATTTTAATTATTATTATAGGGTATTAATAAACGTTTTCAAAGATTAGAATCACATGTTGTAACGTTGGCCAGAAGTGTGGCACATTTATCGTCCGAAATGAGATCACAACATTTGGTCACCCAAGAGTTGGAACGTCTTCGTGATGAATTTACAGCTTTAAGGTATTTATTTCATTATTTTCTATGTTGTTTGTAGTATTAAGTAACGTTGAACAATATGTGTAGTTGATAGCCGTAAATTTTAAAGATTGACATATTTGATTTATAATTTTGGGAAAGGGTTGCAGAATTTGTCAACCATTATATAAAAATTTAATTCAACTGAAAATATGATGTTATAATTTAATTTTTATACTCATATATTTCCATCGTTCTTTATGGGAACATGAAACACAGATGAGTTGCAGGATAAATTATGGATTGATGAACAACGATTTTTTGTGTTTGTAAAATACTGTGATTTTCCTGTCAAACACTTGCCACAATTTACTAGTCATATTATTACTAATTCAATATATTTATATATAATAAATAGTCATTAATGAACTTTAAATAATGAAATTATATATTATCTACTAGTTTTTTTTAGATGTTTCTAATATTTTGCTTTTCTGTATGCACATAATTACTTTTTTTTAATAGAGCACAAGCTGTAAGATCCCAACAATTATTTCGTACAGTCGGTAATGATCCTGAACCAGTAAATTTAACAAATCCGAAACGTGTTAAGAAGTTAACAAAATTTTTTGGTGAAGATCCACCATTGATGCGCCTATTTTTAAAGAATCTTGGCTATGAGGTATATAGAATTTAATTTTATCCAGAACAAAAAAAAAAAAAACAAAAAAAAATTGTTTTTAATAATATGAGCATTAATTTTATGTAGAAATATGCAAATCTCTTTGAAGCTGAACGTGTTGGAATGATTGAATTACCATATTTAGGTGAGGAACGACTTCAAAAATTAGGTGTTCCACTTGGACCTCGTCTTCGAATATTACAAGAAGCACAGATTTCATTGTGTAAAGATACAACACTTTGTATTGTATAATAATAGTAGTTTTAGAATAATTGGGAGGGGTTTGTTTAGTTCTCTTTGATTTTAGTTTAATTTCAAAACCGTACGTATTTTTTGTTTTAAAAAAATTTTAATATTTGAAAGTTTTCGAATTTTTGTTTTATAATTTGAAATAATTAATTTTATAAAAATAATTTAAAAAAAAAAAACAATTAGAAAATTATGAAAAAAAAGAATAGAAAATGCACTAACCGTCATTTTAGGGCCGGATGTGCAATGTACAGATATATATTTGAATTTTTATAATAACTTACATATAACATTTTGAATTTTTCATCAGTTTCATTAGTTTATCATTACGACAATTAGCATAAGTATAATGTATATATAGGAAAATTATAGTTATTACTTTTATTTAATAATTTGCATTTATATTTTTATTTAAAAAATACTATCTGACTGAAGTTGTGGTTATATTAATATATATTTATGACGAATGTTTTTATGTGATTGACGTTGTTCGATTTTAAATCAGAAATTCTATAGCTACTTTTTTAACAAGGGAAAAGGGTTATTTAGGTTTTCTAGATTGAATTATCAGAATAGTGTTTCGTGATTTAGAGTTATATTTCAAGTAAGCATAAATTAAGCCAAATAGTCGAAAGGTGTGTTCATCGCAAAAGATAACCGAGAATTTTGATAAATTTTGAGTTCATTACAAAAGCTTCAAAAATTGTTACGTCAAAGTTTTGAAACATATAAGTTATTATAATTACAGATTAAAATAAAAATAGTTTTTGTAAAGTTCTTCTCTGACACAGATCATTAATAACCAATATTTACGAGTAGTATTCTTATATATAATAACTTGTTGTTTATCTTATAACATTCTTTAATTACTTTAATTAGATGGTTTTGGTTGCGGGAATAAATTCTATTGAATAGGATAAAATTATTTAATGTCCATGTTTTTACTTGACATAGAAATTTTTTTTATTCAGTGAACATATGAGGCTTTAGTATTGATTTAATTGAATTTTTAAACTGCATGAGTGCCTAAAAATGACATAACGTAAGAATATTTCAATTTGATTTACGTTTATTTGAAAAATTTGACCAACATTTTTTTTTTATTCAATGAAATGTTCATGAATGAAATGTAGTAATAGTAACGCCCATTTTTCCATTTTTCGTGAATGAAAGTATTTAAAATAATAATGGCCGTCAAACAAATAATGAATGAATTTCAATTATATAATAGTATTGTCATTTATAGAGTAGAGATGGAAAATAATAATGCCGCGCAATTAATGAATGAATCGAAAAAAGTTTACGTAAGGTTAGTTAAGCGGTGTTGGATGCTAGAAAGACTCTTATCCAAAAATGTATGAAACCTCTAATTAAAAATGAATTTTGGAAGGGATATGTTTTAAATTTCAGTTTTTATTTTAATGTCTTCTAAAGTGTTTATTCTAAACGGCGGAAATAATTACAGCAATCTTAATAGATATTAAAAAGCGATATTGATGTGTTATTGACTCAGATAATCTTATACTTATACTAAATAACTGCTAAAATACCAAATGCTTTACTTATCGAACAAGATGTTATGTTGACCTTTCTTTTTCAATCAATTTAAATATGTTTTAAAAATGAACAAACCAAAGATTCATTTTACATACAGTTTGTATATATATATATATATACAATAATTATTAATTAGTACATTTATCATTTAACATATAATAGCAATTAATGTATATAAATAGATCATTTATTATTATTTAATTAAAAGATTTGTCCGAAAATGTTAGCACACTTTAATCAAAAAATTTACGATTAAAGGTTACTATTTTGGGTCATTTTAAGTACAAATGTACGTAGATTCATATAAGTTTGTCTTTTTTGGTATTTATCTCTTAAGCTCCTATATACGTATATATTTTTTTTGAATTTAAATCTAAACAAGTAGCAAAATATACAAATAATGCATATAATTGTTTTCAAGTTAATTTTAATTAGATATAAATTTGTATATATAAATTTGTAATTGAGAAATTTCAAAATCACAATAGAGATGACAATTTTAAATTATAAATTTGAATTGGATGTATAAATTATGGATCGTATGTTGGTGATGAACAGAATTAATGTCTAATATCTAAGTGAGAAGGTATCACCTGTAAATTGACCACAATTTTTCTTAATTCATGGTAAATGATTGGGGACTGAAAGGTATAGATATGCGTCTTGTTTGTTGACTATGTGGAAAATATTCATCTTGTGATGATTGATTCAATAGTTACCATTCGAAAAACATAATTTATAGTTGTGCTAATTGAATGTCGTGGTTCCAACCCAATGCGCTCATGTGGTGTCAATGTCGAGATTATGTGAATAGAAAATTAATTAGATCAAAAATGAATTGATATATAAGTAACATAAATAATAATTTCATTTAATATTTTTCATAAAATCCATTATAATTTTTTTTTATATTGTTTATTATATAACATCATCATAATCAGTATCATCATCTGTATGCCAATATTTCATTACATATTTAGACTTTAATTTTCTAAATAATGTAACTTTAGCTGATATTTTTTATTTCAATATTATTGTAAATTTTATGTATAAAAAATTAATAATAACTATTAAAGTATACTAATTCTAATATTGTTCATCATTTTTAGTCAATTTATGGTCAACACTGAACGAAGGTCTCTTAAAACTCATGCCAAAAGGTTGTGGATTTGAAATTTGGATTTAAGATTTTCCAATATGGGTGATGAGTTCGTCTGCAGTTACACATTGATTAGTTAAACATGAAACTATATAATAGATATAGCCTCACTTTCCCATTGTCAGATCCATTGATTGTAATGTAATAAAAATAGAATATAAAATTGGTTATTCCATAATTTCAATCTCGTATACCAATGTGAACTTAATAATTATATACTGAAAGAACTTTTTATTAATCATGCATTTGTTTCACCAGTAAAATAGAAAGCTGGTATTGACAATATATCGCCCGCCCTTTGCACCCTTGTACCAATAATGATGATACTGAATGTTGATTAGTATTGCTTGTATGGAATAATTCATTTTCAATTTATTATCTTACACTCGAATTTTTTTTTCTCAACTCATTAATACCGATTTGACTTAAATATCAATAAATATAGTGAAAAGTTAATATAAATTTATGCAAGTACACTTTGATCTCTTTCTGTTCTCAATAATTATTTAATACATTTTCATAATCTAATTCAACTTAGTTGCATTGTCAAATATTATTGATATTATATAGTATAATTTGTGTTAATACATTGTGTTATAAATATTGTGAAATAGATTTTATTAAAAATTAGTTTAAAATGTTTTCTATTTGTTTAATGCATCTAATCAAAAATTTTTAAAAATAAAATTTAAACATCAAATGACCGCATTTTATTATTATTATAATGTCATCATATAGTGTAATCAACGATCATTATTATTAAATAATGACCATATGATCATTATATGTAATCAAAAGGGTAAAGTATGGTCATATATTTTCATGAAATAATTTCTTATGTCACAATATATGCTTTATATGTTTATTATGATGAATAGTTAATCTAATTAAATTATTTACTTTCTCCTACCACAATATAAATCATACAAAAATATGTCTTATTTACATTTTTAAATATTAGGGTTGTCGTAATATTGTTTTCAGAAAGAAGAAAGTTTACTCATAGTTAGCATCAATTGGAAATTCTATGGGTTATCGCACAGATCAAATAAAATATTAATGTGATCTTGAACTTATATAAATTCTATTATATATTGGCATTTACGGACTTTGTGTATCAATTAGCATATGTTTCCGATGGGAAATAATTATCTGAAAATTTTAATAACTAAAAATAATATATATACATAAAAGCGATAATAATATTTCAATTTTGTATTTACTTGTGAAATATTGAAATAAAATTCGCATTTCTAGAATTTTTCAACCAATAAATTCAACTAATAGAGTATTAATTTCTTCAAATATTATGGATTGATTATTTGGTGAAATTCATACTATACACTACTTTTAATGATATAATACTGCCAATAAATATATCAGAAGATGATCTTATGCTGGTTACCGCATTTTTATTGAATCTGTTAAAAGATACCGTTTTGGAGGAGTGATTCTTGTATACTAAGTTGTCTCTTAACTTTGTTAAAAATAAGGGCAAATATGAATATGTATACAATTTAATTTTGATTCACTAAAAGTTGATCAACAACAGATGTATAATCAATATACGTATATATTATATATAAATATATTAGATATAAATGCAATAATATCAATAGTAGTTCCAGAACTATATTTCTAATATATAGTAGTAGATGTTAATAGACATAAGTTAGTTGCAAATTTTTTAGTGGGTATGCAATATCAGATGGATACAATTTATAAAAACCATGTTACGCAAAAAATGTTCAATGTTATTTAACGTTATACTCGTAAGATCATAATTAATCGAAAAAATAAACTCATATTCTGGTATTAATTAAATAACTGCAAATAATATGTTTTACAATTAAAAAATTTGAATTGCAAAATTAACAGAATTTTAGCTTATTAAATATAAAATCACTTCGATATCACGCAGATACATCAGTGATTCATAACGACATAAAGCAAAAAAATACAAATAAATAAAATGCAATTCAAATATTTAATAGACCCTAGTGATAATCTACATGCATGCATTTAAATATACCATACATTTGCATATCAGCATTATGTATTTCCCCTATTCAAATTTTTCAATATACGTGACTTAGAAACTGTTGAGAAATATATTCTGCTGAATTTGAATAAATCTGATTGTAAGTAGTACTGACAAATAAATTATAGTACATACAATTTAAGTACGAGTATATAGAAAACATACATGTAATTTTATATATTCATTGACTATTTTACTTGGATGGATATTCATCGCATATACAAAAATAATTTCGTTTTCATTTCATATGTTATTTTATTAATTTATCAGTATTTCATTGAATCTCAACTTGAGAAGTTCGATATCATTTAAGACGAATAATAAGTGTCTAGTGCTGAATGAAAAAAAACTAATAATTAAATCTAAACAATTTTATTAATTTCATTAATAATGGAAAAATTAGTAATTTTCTTAGTAATATTCGGTTGTATTATTGGCTTAGCTGTTACTGAAGTTGTTAGATTTTCAAAATGTCCAGATTTAGGTAAGTTTTTATTCTGATAAAATATTATATAAAATAAATAAATGTGTAACTAACTCAACAACTCAATAAATCTTTAAAGTATTTTATTATTGCCCATTATTAAGAAAATTTAGAAAAATAATTAAATATTATTTTATAGAATAGATCCATTCCATTTATACTCGTATTCCTTTCCTTCAGAAATAATACATAAAGTCCTAATTATACGAGTATGTATTATCCTAATTTATTTAGGATGTATATATATATAATCACTACAATTTGAATTGACAAACTCAATATTATAACATTAAGCTCTTGTTATAAATACAATAATAATTATTTCAAATTAAGGTCTCAATTTATATCAATTTCCAAGATTTATTAAGTCTGCGTATATTATTATAAGACATATATTATTTGCATGTCTATAAGATAAACTCTTGACTTAATTTAATCTATGAAATTCATTATCATTTATTAACTGATTTAGTTAAATAATGTATATGTAGTTTGTTCTCAATTCAGAAATAATGACATAAAATTCAGATATTTAAATAATTAAATATATTTGTTAAGGAAAATAAACAAGTTCTAGGAATATCAGAATGTCATTATCGGTAGTGTATTCGGTGTGTGGCATCGCAGTCTAGTTTCCTTCTATTCATGAAATCGAAAAATATGACATTAAAAACTTTATTTAAGTTTTTATTTGTCCTTTGAAATATGTAGCCTTGCAGGAGATAGAGTTTAAAATTGGTTTCATTATTATAAATTCGAATATACTGAAAAAACGAAGTAAATGAAGATTCTAACAAATATTTCATTAAATTATAATTTAACATAAATAATAATTATAATATATTAGGAATACAAGTTGAATATATTAGGAATACAAGTTGATCTCATATGACAAGCTTTAAGATTGCAGTATATAAGATCTATAGAACTTACTACAAATGAGATTATATATAAATTGGAAACTGAAGATTAATGGAATTTGTTATAGTCGTGCAAAACACTGTCTATATTGTATATCATCGATGTATAAATTGATATGCTATTAATTTCCGACTTACGATAATCAACTGATCATTGTCACCAACCCATCTACATTTCATTCGATTCTAAATTAAGTTTACTGTTGCAATTAGCATGTAATTATTTAAGTTTATATTGACTGTCTAGCAGAATTTCATGTAGACATTAAGTAATTGAATAATTTTAAATTAAAATTATTATTATGAAAATTTCAGTTACAAAATGTACTATTCAACAAGTTAGAATTGATCCATGTCCTGAAGCAGCCGATGATATGCCATGCAAAATTAAACGTGGTAAAGCAGCAACAATTGAATTTGATTTTGTTCCAGGTAAATTACATACTATATTTTGTAAATTATTTTCAATTATATTTATTATTGAATAAAAATTATTATATTTTATTTTTTAGAATTTAATGCAGAAACAGCAACTGCACAAGTGTATTGGGCTACAGACATAGATATACCATTTGCTGGAATGGATAGCAATGCTTGTAAATTCACAACCTGTCCAATTGAACAAAATGCAACAAAAACGTATACATATACATTACAAACATTAAAAAAATTTCCAGCGGTAAATTATATTATTTCATATTATCAATTTAATTAATTATAATTAAGAACATTTGGTGCAGTGTAATGGAATTGAATTCCGATTATTTTAAAAATTATTACAAAATAAGTGTTTGGCATTATATTTGTCTGGTGATGAACGAAGTGACCGAGTGTCACAGATGTTACTCAATCCATTTTTATTTCCATACGGTATCACTGATAACTCGATCACGATATGTATCAGTACCTTTTGGAACAGTTTCGAATAAAATGAAAATTTACTCGAACGTTGATTTAATTCTAATAATTATTTTAATTTTATTATATAATATGAATCAAGGTAAGGTGAAGGTTAATAAATTTGTTCTATATTAAATACGACTAGTAGCTTGTCCTTCCTTATTTTGGTTTGGTATATTTCTTTATTATTGACGTTTAGCTAGAATGTTGCAACTAGAAATGTTTATGCAGGAATTGTTGATAAAAATGCATGTATATTCTAGCATCGTTTATCCACTGGTACAAGATGAAGTAGTTCATATATATGGTATGGTATTACAGTTGTCTTTTTGTTGTCTATATACTTTGCTTGGAATGGAGTAACACCAATTTTCAGATGATTTTCAAAATTATATATTTATTAAAAATTATCAATACATTTTAATGCTGTTTTTTTTTTTTTACTTATTACAGCGAAACTTTGACATTAAATGGGTATTGGCAAATGAGAGTAAAGAAAGCGAGGTTTGTTGTTTTAAGGCAAAAATAAGACTTACCAAATAATGGGAAAATTACATGTTCATAATTAATAAATGTAAAAAATATGAATGAATAAGAAATTATTTTAAGACAACAGGTTATAATATCGACATAATTAAATCAGAAAATTAATTGGTTTTGTCTACGATAATTATTTTTAATTTTATTAAGTCATAGAAGAGACCAATGTATTTTTGTATAAAGTTTTTAAATTACCATCCGAAAAAAAATTGCTTTCAGCTTACAATAAATTATGTTAAAATTTGATAATTAGAAAATTAGATTCCCTTTATTTATTAGCATCGAACTAAACCCGTAATTTTTATACAAAATTAAAAATGTTTGTTTATTTATAATTATAATTTATAAGTTAATTAACTTAATAAAGTAAAAATAAATAAAATTATTTTAATACAACTTTAATCCTTATTTTTCTGTCTAATTTATATATTAATTACTCATGGATACTGAAATGAATTGTTCATTGTTTTTTTTATTAATTTGATCTCCTTTAAGTTTTGAATATTTATTTAATTATGGAAATAGCCATAAAATATAGGTGAGGTAAAAACCAAATCAATTAGCAGATTTTGTCAATTAATTAATTAAAATATTTTAAGAAAACTAATTAATTGAATATTATGAGTAAAACTTTGGAGGTACTTATGTGGCTAAAAAAAAACAATCCTTAACCTAATTCTGTTTAAGATTTTCCTTGTTATTAATTTATTAGCATATACTAATTATTAGCATTATTATGAGTTTAATGATGCTAATTAGCATATTTGATGTCACCATATTACAACATAATCCACTGGTAATTGTGGTTCATGTACAGATGTGATTTATTATGGTTACCCAAAACCACACACATATTTTATATAAAAGCCTTGTGTCAGATGTTGACGACCTAATGTTAGTTAAAACTTTGGTTTATTAATAATTAATGAATTTTGCTCTTGAAAAATGTCAGAATAACGGAAGGATCTATACAAATTATACAAAAATGCATAATATTTATTGATTTTCATGATCAATTTATATGCCCATAAGATATTATGAATACAATAAATTTTCCTAAGTGAATATATGTTACATAATTATTGTCACCTTAAATTGTAGACTAATTTAGAAATTTCACTACAACTTTTTTTATGTTATTAAGACGATTATGGTTACAGATCCGACAAACAACAGAAATAAAATTGTCTTGAGCAACATCTAGGTATGGTAATCAGCTGATGTTCAACATTTAAAATTTCTTAACCCTCTGTTTATCACACTGGGATACTCGACAGAAAATGTTTCTATTATATACAAGAACATAGAATAATTTTGTATCATTTTTTTATACAATACAACTTAGAATATCAGCTGCTGCAAACCCATTTATTAATAATATTTAACTAAATTCATACCTATTTTAAAAAAAAAAAAATCTTTGCATTTCTTACAAGTTTTACTCAGTGTTTTTTTTTTTCCATATCTCTATCAAACAAACAACTCACCGTACTTATATCGTATTTCAACTAAGTGAGTCTGGTTAGTATTTTAAAATACGGCGCCGAGAGTAGACCGTTTTCGGGTAAAGAAAAAAATTACTTTGTCTCATTAGATCTTACCTGTAAAATATTGTATATCTTTAAGAGAACATATAATCGTTATAGAAGAAGTGAAAATAATATTAAAAAATAAAAAAACGTCTATTTATTTATGTTGTTTACTTATTTTAAAATATTATAAGTTTAGATCTTTAAAAAATTTCTATTTTAAATGTATTATGAATTATAATATATAATAGTGATCTAATCATAAATGTAATATCGCAATAAGAAAGTTAGAAAGAATTCTTATGTTTGGTGTAGAATAATAATTTTGATTACATAATAGAACAAACAAGGGAGTGAGATATTTAAGATTAGTGTTATTAATTCTATAGTGTATTAATAAGTGCTTTCAGTATTTCCATTACTAATGCCAAATTCATTACTTCAATTTAAAATATATTGAAAAGGTAATCCCTTACAAATTTAGTATATTTTTTAAATTAATTTAATTTTATTATATTTTTTTTTGTTATTTCTCATCGACAATATATCGAGTCTAACTGGTTGTTGTTGTTGTTGTGTCATTGTCGATTAGTTTTATTATATTATTCTATACTATAGTGTATCTGTATTTTAATATATTTCCTAAATAAAATAATATACAATTTTCCCATGAATTCTCTTGTACAAATTAATATAAAAAACAGTGACAGCAACAGCTATATTCCAACAAAATAAAAGTAATATAGCAGTAAGTAATAGCAGCAGCTAATTTTACCCGTACAGGAATTTCACATGTCCAAAAGACATTAACTATGAGTACTTCTCTTCTATTATTTTGCTTATTAACCGAAAAAAAGGTAAATGTAATTTTAATTACTTTACAACAGAATTTGCAAAAATTAAAATTGTTGTTATAGTACAAGAGTTTAGAGTTCGTTATTTCTAGCTATTAAACAAAAAAAATTACACCATAATTCTATAAAAATTTCTTATAAGATTATTCTAATACAATATTTCATTTAAATATTAGATTGAAAGTCTAAATATTCTAAAATATAAACTATGGTAGTCCATTGGCGGTACAAATCTCTATATTACTCAATATTGTTAGTGATTCTATGGTATATACCTACGAGTATATAATATGTTATAAGTAGATCAAGAATTATATACCAATTAAAACTGCCAAAAATTTAATGAGATGTTAATTTATTTATTTATTTAATACTACATACGACAAATTAAATCTCAAAGGTTAATTAAATTCATTTAGTGTGATCACATACTTGAAATTATTAATTATTATATATAGTTATCATATTGTTCTCATGATTTTTTCGCCATAAACAGATATCTCTCGTAAAGAAATTATATTTTATATCAATCAAACATAGCAGATATCGTTAATTCGTCCCTAAAGTTTCTAAATTCGTATTTAGTATGTAGTATTCGGATGATCTTTGCACGATTTAAGAAACAGGTATATCAAGATCAAAAATGTACAATAAATGTTATGTAATAATTTTCAACAAAAAGAGCCCCGTTTCTTTGACATCATACACATATTGAAGTATAGATGAAATGAGTTGCTGAAAATGATCTATCGTTATCAAAATAGAATTTTAATTTATGTATGAACTTCAGGATGAATACAGTGAAATATTCAAATATCCAATTTAGGAATATATTGGTAATTTAAATTAATTGTAATCTAAGATTATTTTCGTATACACCTTACATATATAAATGAGAATGTTTAATGAAGATTGATCTTATGTCGAATATCATTTACATCATCTAAATCCAAAACAATATATGCTATTATTTTATATTCAAAATTTTGCATAGTAATTGTGTAATGTATTTCTCAATGAAAATGAAAATATCCATTCATATATTGATTTTGTAAGATATAGACAATAATTAGTTTGCAAAATGAAAACAATAAAATAAATTTAGCAATTTTTTTTTTAAAAAAACTATAATCATTCCGTTTTTAATGTGAAACAAATGACGATGATGATAGTATCGAAAATTATTATATATCTTCAAATTATAACAATCTACCAAAATTTAAATTAATAATTGCTCTTAAATAATAATATAGTCTTTTTTTGTTTTTATTATTATTTTGTTTAAATTTCAGTTATTACATATTATTTTCTTGACATTTATCTTAATTTAATTTCTTCTCATTATATGCATGGGGGCGTAGTAAATGAAATTGTAAACATATGATTTGCTTGCTAAAACGTTTAAACCATTCATTGAACTAGTCATAATAATAAATATGTTATTAAAATTTATAAAAGAATAACATTACATAGGTTGTAATAGCTAAAAGTTTGTAATATCAAATATTTTTCTATTAGACTACACTAAATAATCATTATGCATATAACTACATATTTGTACAATGTATATATAGAAGAAAGTAAAAGTGTGCTATAATTTTTAATTAGGTAAATAAAAAATTATATGTATAAATTGTGTAATAATGTAATGAACATAGGGAAAAAAAACAATAGCATTACATACATAAATTACAATAAAAATTGCTGCCCGCATTTCCTATCCGGAATGGGATCCCTCATTTTAAGATCTACAACATATTGTTAAAACTTATATTTTATGTATAGTGGGCGAAATATTATTATCATAAAGAATTTGAGATACGTATACCTTATTTAAATTATTCATATTTATATTATTATACAATTATAATATATAAAATAATTTAATTTTTTTTTTAAATTTTAATCTCGAACAAATAATATTTACATTTTTTTTGTACATTAAATATGTCTTTCTACCTACACATGCATTTAATTTTATACATAATAATAAATGAATAAAATATTGATAACAATTTTAAATGTTATTAATTAATAATTAAATTATCTGTTTTGTACACCCATCTACGATTTAGTTAGTAATATAAGTAAATTTTAGTCTCGATGATATTCAAATCCTATATGATCTCGGTGGAGTTAAAGGAACTGATATGGTTGTGATAATAATTTAAAAAAAAAAAAATATGACTTAATGAAAACTTGAGGTCTACGTAAAGGTTCAGGGATCTGTACAAGGGATTTCTTTCTTGACGTTTTTTAAAATTTGTTTGGTTGTGCCGTAAATTCGCATTGTTTAATTGTAAACTACTATTGAAGCATAACTATTTTTTTTTTTTATAAACGTAGTAGTCCTAAAATGATGTTTTTTTTTTTAAATATTTTAATAAATTTCATCAATTGTAAATTATTTTAATTATATTATATATAAATAGGCAAAATATAATTACTTCCTTACCAACATCCGTTTTGCATCAATAAATAATGAATTAATAGCAGCATCTTATTCTGAGAAAAAAAAACAAATAAACAAAAGGTAACAATTAGAAACAAATTATACATTAGATGAATGTATACAAGTAATATATACATCAGGGTCAATATATTTATAATATCCATAACCTTAAGCTATATTTTGCATATAATATCTATTTGAATAATATATATATATATATTATATAATATATATATTTGTCATTCCATTACATTGCCCGCAGGTTCTCAAATTCTTGATTGTTGCATATTTTATTTTTATAAATTTTCTAAAAATAAATAAATGCAAATAAAGAAATGCCATCTTTCCTTTGAAGAAGATCTAACGGAATGTTGTAAAATTTCTTGTTTTATGGAATGCCGATTAGTATTTTTGTATATAATTAAGCAAAAAAAAAAAATTGTTTGTTTTTTGTCGATGTTATTGATTTAGAAAAAAGATTATCCACCATCATTGGTTTAAATCTTGATGTAATTTAAAAAAAAAATTGCATATCGAATTAATGTTTTGTTAAAGGAAAAAAGTTAACTATTGAACAAAACAAATCATGGCTAAAATTGTAAACAATAGAGTGAATTTACTTTGATTATGAGGTTGAGAGAAATCGATAAAATTTTTGGTCATTGATTTTAATTTGCAATTAAATTTTCGATTATTGATTATAGTTTTTCCATTCCATTATTAAAACGCAAAACGCTATTGCAAACTGTAATCTATGAATTAAAAAACAAATTAAAATTCTGATGAAGGTACACTTTTGTTAATATAAATTAAAATTATTAATGCAATTTCAATTTTTTATATGCGATAATTTTTGTGAAAATATTTAAATAAAACCTATATACGATCGTTTATTATTTTAAGAAATTGTTGAACAATAACTGGTTTGGATGGACATAATTTACATCACCACCATCCATTACATTTGATGGTCAAGAAGTTGAAGTTTTTAACATTTATTTTTGTCTGGTTTGAAAACATTCATAAGGTACACACAAAAATTTCTTTGCAATTACAACATAATTTTTTAAAAAAAATCATTTTTTTTCATTTTATGCATACATAATTGTGTGTATATGTTTTGCATTGAAACATGTTAAACGCACATATGGAATTGAATTAAAATTATATACATGTACAAATATACCCTTCTCAGAAACAAGAACCTTTCCCGATTTTTTATGGCTTTTCTGTTTTATAGTGCAAAATAGTGCATATAGCAGCATGGTGAGTGGTCATTTTTTTCTCTTTTTTTAAAAAATATTTATTTCTACAGTGCTGTTTTTTTTATTTTCAATTTGTCATGTTATTTTATACATTACAATGTACAATGCAATATGAGTATTCGATAGACTGTATAATATTACAGCACTACAATTTATATTTAACAACTGCATATGCAATTGTTTAATCTTTATTGACTTCTCATAAATTGATTTTATGTTTATTCATTGATTAAACTAACTAAAATGAATGTATTTGGTGGAAATGAAATCAATTGAAAGATCCCAAAATTTTCTACATACTTCTTTATATACTTCGTACATGTACAGATTGGTGGGTATAAATTGCAATTACGCAATAAATATACAATAATTTAAATAAAAGTAGTTACTGTACAAGTTCGATAGGGGATGTCCAGCAGCAAAAAACCCTATTCATGTACAAATGATCCGTTAAATTTTGGGGGCTAAATTTTTTGGTTTTTTGTTAGACCTTCAGCAAAATATCAATAACTGCAAAAGATTAATTCAGAAAGAAGAAAAAAAAATATACTGAATATGTATAAAGAATCCCTGTATAAGGTTCTGTTAAAATTATATTTTAAAAAAATTATTAATAGTAGAAAATACTTGTGGTCTATTTTTAACCCACATAATTTTGACTATATATTTGTTTTTTATTTACTGAATTACTAAAGAGTTTACCCCCGTTCGATGGGTAAACGGGGTATTCAATTTTCTTCCAGTTTATGATCATTCTAAAGAAGGTAATTTGAGTATAGTCGCACCAGGTTTCACTTCGATAAAATAAGTTAATTTAGAAATAATCAAAAAACTGTCTATTCGCATTCTATTTCAAATATACAGTTTTTTTATTCTTTTGATTATTTCTAATTCATTATAAATTAATATAAATTAAATTTATTTCATAATATAAATCGAAGTATCATATGATAGCCATTTAATTAAATGTAAAATCAAAACTTTTGGAAAACTAGCGACTTTGTCCGATTAAAAATTTGCATAGCACTCGAATAGAAATGTGGACTGCACTTATGATAAAACTTAAAATTACATTCGGTTTTTGCATTTTTTAAAATATTGTCTATATGTGCCATGTATTCGGTAATGTTGTAATTTACTTAAAAAATCTATAATTTTTTAATTTTAGTTATCAGTTAAAGATAAGACTAAATTGCATTTTATGTTCGACCATAATTTATCTTTGGAATTTTAAGAAATTAACCTCATTTATCTTAAATATGAGTTGAAGATATTAAATGATATTAAATTTACTAATACTTCAATTAAAATTATTATTATTTTATTATATAAATTATGTGATTGATTTAGAATACCAAATTCAGACAATTATTTATTTGCAACTGACCATAATAAAGAAAAGAAATACAAAAATATGCTTCGTGATGAATTTATAAAAAAATTATGTGGCAAGTTGAATTTGGGACATGACATTAAAAAATGTATTTGTGATTAATAATTTTGCGGTATGTTTGTTTTAATTTTAATATTATTAGGCAATAAATTCTATTCAAGTCTTGTATAAAAAAAAAAATGTTTTTTTGCATTGTTTCAATTTTAGCACATTTAATTCATTGATTTTAAATTCTGTTATTAGATATTTTGTTTATAGAATTTATACTGTCAGCTAAATTGATTTAAATTCAAAAGCAATTTACTTGTAGATTGTGATTTATGTTGATTTGTTTTTATTTGTCATTTATATGGAAGTTATAGATTGTCCATACTGTTTGACTTGTTCTTTCAAATTATGGGCTTGATTAAATAAAACTTGGTAAATACAAATAGTATGCTAGGTTTGGACTTTCTCACTGTACTGCAAGACTATGTGACAATTGATGGAATATCTACACAACAGACCTATTAAACCATAGCGATTATAGATGTATATGCTCTCCTATACAGTCTACAGGAGTTTGTGCCATTGAATATTTTTTAACTTGTTTAAATAATTTGAATTGTTTTTAAATAAATTAAAACATATTTGCCATTATTTTAATATAAACTACTTGTTTAAAATATAAATGACTTGTTTTTTTTTTTTAGAATTTAATTTTTATGTATTTTATACATTTTTTTTGAAACAATTTATGTAAATATGCTCTTATTTTATATGTACTTCTATGCTAATATCCACACCTTGTTATTTTTGGTTTTGCTCTACATTTGTGCGTGGCATTTGCAGATGGCCAAATACTTCGGTTTCACCTGAATGCATTTATTATTTGTAGAGTGTACTGACAATATGCTTTGTAATATAATAATTTAATGTATAATAATATAAGCAGTTTTTTCTGTTTTAGTATAGCAAAAAAATCGACATTTCATTGTCAGTCACATATTTTGCTTTTTAAAAAAAAAAAATATTCATAAAAATTAAATCATAAAATAGTCGTATGTGTTTAATAGTATTGGTAATATTATAATACAATATTAAAATATGCCCAATTTGTAATCATAATTTTTAATCATAAAAACAGTTCTCTGGTTTAAGTTTTGAATGAAGACCACAATAAATGTTATAGCTTTTTCTATTAAAATGTGTTAGTTATTCAATTAATTTCCTGTAATCGCATTTACATCAAAGTTCTGATAATAATCTCTTGGTTAAATTTCGGACTAAATTACAATAACAGGCCGAATTTTTAAATTAAAAACTCCTCCAAAAAGCTAAAAAGCTTTTAAATGAACCTTTAATTTCAATCATCAATATCAATATGTAGTTCTGTCTATTTGCCAATATAAAATACTAAATTTTCATTAGTATACCAATTAGCGATTACAATCCTGTACCGCCCCAATGAAATGCACAATTGTGAACAGTATTCCAATATCGATTTTAACGATATTCGTCTATATCAAATAACTTTGATTTATATTGACATAAACTTATCTAAAATCTGGAAAAATTGAGATAAGCCAACAATATGTTGTCATACCTTAATTCCAATTATTTATAAACTATAAACATATAAATATTAATCTATTTATTTCAGTGACTAATACGTGAATTATTTTTAACTTAATTATCTTATTGATATTTTATAGATTAAAATTTATTTCTTTTAGGCATAAAAAAAAACTTACTCAATCAGAATTGTAATTATATATTATCCATAGTGTATATTAAGATATATATATACACACTGTCTATAATAATACACAATATAATCTCTATTTCCGATTTCGTTGTGATGTATTGTTAATATTGATGATGGTTTAAATTAAATAGATACAAAAAACCAAAAATAAAAAAAAATAATACAAAGAAGTGGTAAAACATTATTGATGAACGTGCATTGCATACAAAAGTCTTGTGAATCTTAATTTCATTTTATATGTTGAGAGGAATGGATCATAGAGAAAGTTTCCATTCAAAAAATTTTATTATAAATAATTTAATATGTGTGAATAATCCTTTCTAAAATAAAAATTTGCCATACTACATATTTTAATAATGAATTATTAAAATGAATGTAAATATATCCATTAGTATAATCTTTCAAGTGTTTGAAACAGATTGACCAATTTTAAATTGCTTTAGATTGTTTTCAGTGCATTTTGATTGCACCTGAGGACTTAATTGTACTTTTTGTTTTCAGCAAATTTTATTTTCACTTCTATTAGAACATTAAATTGCAAATGAAATAGAAAAAAAAAATAAATGGTTTAATTTAAGAATATAAATATTATATGAGCATATTGTTTATGGACATATTTGTATAGTGATTTTTTGATTATAAACTAAAAAATTAGATATTTATCAAGACCACAAATAAGACACAAATACCTATAGTTAGCCGGCAACTTCATTCGTCACCTATAATCTACTAGACGCTCTTTGAAATTTGTAAACTATTTGACATACAAAGGTAAAGAATGGTTAAATATTTACTAATATACTTCAAATTCAATGAACAATTAAATATTCATTAATTAAAATAGGAAAAAAACTCTAGAACATAAAAATTTAAACCAGGTGAAGAGGATATATTTAAGAAAATATTCTATTGCCATGAATTTTTTAATATGGTATTTAAAATTTATAGTTATAATTAATTGTCGTTACCAAGGTTTTGCCAAATACATAATAATTAACTTTGCTTATCTTACTTTTGTATATATGTTTATTTATCAAATATTAAGGTTGCCAATAAATTTTGCCACCCGCAACTGAAGAAAAAATAATTATTCATTTTTTCAATTTTTTTTCCAAAAAATTTAAAGTTCCTCCTCTCTAAACCTCATTAACATATTACCAATTGAAATTATTTATTAATATTTACATTTAACTGATTGTTGGCGTATTTTTTTTTTTTTGATTGATTTTATTTGTGCAAACATTTCATTAACTCAATAAAGTAATAAAAAGTTGAAAGAATAAAAACAGATAAATTTAAATAAAGTAATTAAATAAAAAATTAAAAAAAAAAAAAAAGTTTTAAGTTGCTGTTTTCCTATTTTTAACGTAGAGTTATTACGTGTACGAACAAATAAATGGAATCAATAACAAATGAAATAAATATTTATCTTTCGCACATCATTTTTTTAAAATATTATCAATATTTTTTTATTTTTAATTAAAAAATACATTATTACATCATTTATTGATTTAGCCAATGAATTGATTTTTATAATGTTTAAAATTTTAATTTAATATTTTAATTGTAACTCGTCATTTTTCATATGTTATTTGGTGTGAATATGTTCAATAAATAAAAATACAAAATTTAGCAATTTGATGCATTACACTAATGATAGTGGAAAATCCAAAAAATCCAATTGACCATCTAAGATATTTCAAAATGTTTTTGAAAAATCAATTCTTTAATTAAGTATTTTAGACTAAGCATTTAGGACTACAGTTTCAAATTCGAGGTGAAAATACGAAGAAATTCAAAGTACCAATTGCAGACTATTAGATAGTCTATATATGTATATTTTGTTTTTTATTTTCTGTTTTAAATGCTGAAATGAAATTTTTATTAACATTTGTATACATGGAAAAGAATGTGTTTTTTCTTAATCCCACTGTTATCATAGATATGGAATACAAAAACTAGTATAAAAATTGTAAAATATCTATTTTATTCAAAGTTAATACTTAAGTAATAACTTGTCGCGACTCTGTTTAAGTCAGCATTTATTTATTATCTGATGCACTTTGACTACTAATTAAATGTTAAGACTAAATAGGCTATTAATTTATTATATCGTAGTATATATAGTATATTTAATTTATTATTAATTATATTTCTCACTAATTATTAATTATACATTTCTCATGGAAATTAATAAGTTTTATGAATAATAATAATTGTAATATTTAAGCCATATATGCAATCAATTCATTTTACAAAGATTTAAAATAACATTGAGTTAATTCTTCTGATGGAAGTTCTTCGAAAACTGTATATTTGCATTTGAAAAACAATGAATGTCTCTACAATTGCTGTATTTAGGCAATATAATTTAGTTTTAAATTAGTAAATCATCATACATTTCTTGTGTGGATCTGTCTTTTTTTTTATCAAAATTTTTTCGTTTACTAATATTTTCTTCTACCAGTTACTAATCTAAGTACTAGTAAATAAAAAATTATTTTAATTTTCTAATGACAAATTCAAAGATTGTAATATTTTGCTGTAAATAATTTTAATATAATATGGCCTAAAGAAAATGAACACTTTTGTTATAATAGTTATTATTAAAGGCATTTCGAGTAACTTAATATAAATAGATTCTATATATAAAAACAGAATAACATAATTAACATTTACTTTTGTACTGAAAAAAAATAAAATAAATTAACAAAATAGACACATTCGTATTTATAGTTATAGAAAGAAGAACAATAGAGACATTTGCTGCCATGAATATGAATGTCGTTGCTTCAAATATAAACGAAACTTCCGGTGTTTGAACCTATTTATCATCACCACTACCAATTATCATCATCATCATCACCATCATCATCATCATCATCATCAGCACATAATCAGCAGCAGCAGCATCATCATGTAACCGAAAATAAAAAAAATATCACAGTCGTTAATTGCAGTTGCACTTCAAATATTGTTAAAAATGGTATTTCAAATTTTCAATAGTATAGACTTTTGTACCATCTTCAATATTGTTATGTTAAACATAATGTTGACTATCGTTTACAATTTATTTACTACAAAGTAAATACTAAAAAATATAGTTAGTTAGTAAAAAAAAAAATTAAGTAAATTTCTACAAATGATTAATGTTTGGTAAAGAAAACAAAACATTAATTTATTACAATAATACTCGTAATAATAATATATATTATTTAAAAATAATAATGTGAAAATGTCTTCTGAAGGTAAAATTTTCTTTTCATTTCTTGAAAGATGCTTATAAATCTTCTCAAGTAACACAAATCTTTTACAATAGAATAGTACATTACTATATACTCGTATTATTATAAGTATATGTATACTTGAAATTATTTATTATTTATATTTCATATTCATATTAATAAATATTATTTATTATTTATACTATTGCTTATTATGTTCATATTGTTTCTATTATTGTTCTACTTTTTACTTAATATAAGCATTGCTTGAACGATGAATACTTAAGGAGTTAAACAAGAAAACCTCCATTTAATATATAAATAACTTAATTATTTGATTACATACGATAATCTACTAATAATATTATATATACTCAAGATTACCAAGATGATTATTATAATCTTAACTTAAGTGTATTTAATTTTCTATTAATCATATCTAATTGATTAATTTTATTTGCTTTTATACACATTACGTCCATTTTGGGCTACTATAAACATTATATTTAATAATAATATTAAGAATGGTTGTAATATGTATATAAAATGTACAAAACATTATTATCCGAATCCATGATCTGATTAATAGTTTAGAAAATCAGTTCAGATTCATCAAAGGTAAATCAGCAACTGCAAAATTTCGTATAATGATTGGAAAATACAGAGATATTAATAAAGGTCTCCACTCATTCATTTTGATAGAGTACCTAGAGATCTTGTTTGGCAAGCATTAAGACCTGAAATAATTTTTAAACTATATATGTCTGTTACTAGCACTAGCATCCGAAACAATTTTAACCGAACAAACAATTAAAATTATTAATTAATTGAAAATATCGTCAGACATTGTCGATATTTCGAAACATTAAATTTGGTTTGGAAACCAAATTATAACCATACCAATAAGAAATCGAACAAATCTGGTCCACCTAACCAACCATCCATCATTAATTCCATAATTAACCAAATTTTAAAATAATAATCAAATACAAATATTACAGAGTAGAAAATCATCTCCAGGTATTGACGATAGTTTGACAGTCTGAAAAATGATGAATTAACTCAAATTGAGGAAAGTGTTAAATTGTGTAATAAATTCTTGCAACATAATGGATACGATATGGGGCGCAGAACAATTGTAACAATATGTAAGAAATGAGACTAATCTGGCTCATAAAAATACTGTGGTTTCAGCTTAGTTAACTCGCTATT
>JANSTX010037075.1:0-13310 GCA_027564355.1 Penthetria funebris | reverse complement strand
TATATTACAGGATGTTTGAATTATTCTATTTTTGGGAATGATTTATAGGACAATTGTATTTAAAAGTAGACCAACCACTGAAATTGATGATGATAAATTAACTATAGTGAAGTCGAGTCCTTTATTACACCTGCTTTCCATTGGAGTACATATTACTTACATTTTGTTTATATCAATGAAGTGTTACTTTTATTGATATCATATCTACACAGACGGGAGAAGTTCCAAGAGTGATTCTTTGATCAATGACAAATTCACTTTGATAATCACATACCGAAATTCAATTGATGTGTAAATTTCAATTCTATTAATCGGATTTAATTTAATTTGTTGCGAAAATCCATAATTATCGACAACGTTGTTCACATATTCTTTCCTATTTTTGAAGACATCAAAATATATCAGTGATTCTTTTGCTCTTACAGAAAATTTTTATCGAAAAATTATTTTTAAATTTGATGGTATATTCGACGCTTGCTTTGACGAATGGAGTGGTTGACAGTCCTTCATCACGATATGTGCAAGTAATGGCATTTAACCGATGTTAAAAAGTGGCATTACTATCGTGTTTGTCGAATGGTTGAAAAAAACTTAAGATTTATATGGCTCCACTAAAATATTTAAATGTATTCCTATATTTTTATCCTATATTTGCGAAATAGTAAATTTCAATTATACAGTTATTTGAGTTCACATTTGATGTAATTTGCATAATAAAAATGTCAATGTTATGTAAGGTCATTATATACATCCTTTTGGTGTAAGGTTTAAGATAATAATAATAATAATGATTTGATACTTTGAAGTTAAGAAAAATAATGTATTGGTCGTTAATATTTCAAATTAATTGCCATGATTTATTGTTTGTAAATCTATTCTGGAATTTTTTAGATTAGATTTTAGATAGTTCTTTTTTAGATAAATAACTGACAGAGATGTCCAGTGTGTAAATCAATAAAAAATAAACTATTTATAAAGCTAACCTATAACCATTTAAAATAGTTTTACAATTTTTCTAAAGTGAATATCTTATACTAAAATATTCATCTATTGCAAGTGAAACTAACAAGACAATACGGAAACAGTCTCAATAAAGTGCTTCCACTGAACAAATATATGGAACAAACCCAATATTCGAGTATATATAATTTTCAAAATTAATAACATATTTTCACTTACTGTAATTGGCATATCATTTGGAAAATCACAAGTATTCAATTTTCTTTTAAATCTCATAACAGTATGCGTTGCATTTTCATACCCTTTTAATAGTATATAATCTTGAGATGCATCAATAACAGGTTCGTCATCACCTTTCCGTAATACATGACGATCCTATAAAAATAGGGAAGAAAAAATTTTTATTAATTATTAAATAAATTAAATTTTTATCAATAAAGTTACTATATTTATTTATATATGCTATTGTCAATAAAACACAAGAAAATTATGTTCAATAAATTCTGGGATGATGACGAATATGGATTTTCTAAAAGATATATAAATTTTCTTTAGACAGGTTACATCTTATAATATGTGTTTCGAATATTACACTTACAATATCATTTAGATCACTGTAAACAAGTACTTTGCCAATACTCATTTAAATTTTACCAGCCAGTACGTAAAACCATTAGAAATATTAAATAATTACATCGTTTTCCTTGAAACGTCCAGATGCCCTGATCGGAAATAATTACCAAGAGTCACTATGTACTATTGCAAGATACTTTCATTCTATTTGTTGTAACGACGAATATGAATATTTGCTTCGTGAATTATATAGCAATGTACAATTACCTCTAATACAATTTTTTTTTGTAAATAAGAATCAAATGACCCATAAGAACCACATCAAGGGACCTTGTTACCGCTTGTTTTATTAATACTAAGATACTAAGCATAATTCTTATCGTCATTTTTTATTATAACTTGAATAATAATATGTAATTTTGTTGACAGTATTATAAAGTAGACCTATCACGAATTTAATGTAGCAGGTATATCGTGCGAAAGAATTGATAGGGTATTAATATGAAATAAATTAAAAATCCTAAACAAATTTAAAGATTTTAATAATTCCATTCTCATACATAGTGGAAGTATATAGGCAAATATTACTAATCTTACATCAAATTTCTCCTCTGATTTAATTAAACATTTGACTATACAACGGATGATAATATGGACATCATTGATGAAATGGTAAATGACTAAATTGATGTCTAATTAAGTTCTTTTATTATTTGAACTGTTTAATGCTCAATATCTCAATCGAGTCTCTAAAGTAAACATTCCTATCGAATGTAAGATAATTTTCTAAATGCCATTTTCCACATCTACAATCCTGATTCAATTCGTTTCGAAAATAAATAAAATGATTTCCGTTTACAGTACTGATCATTATACATATAGTGCATCTCCGTTTTATTTTTCAAAAAACTGAACGAAAGCGTCAGTGGATAAATGTATTCGCAACCAAATTCAATTTTTTGTGAAAGCTTAAAAAGTTTAAAATAATAATGGCCGCCGTGAAAATTGTATTGGCATCTCTTATAATTACTTTGCTCAACATATGAAAAAGGGGAAGTAAATAATTATATACTAATTGTATTTCTATTTTCATTTAAGCTTATTTAAAAATAAGCGTTATAAAAAATATTAATATTAATATTAATATTATTAGTTTAAATTTGATTTTGATATTTTCTTGCTAGAAATCGTGATTATATATTTTGGCATAAATCCCAAATTGTAATTTTCTATCGTTATTTAGATATCTTTTCAATCAGCCAACAAATACGATAATAATGTTTTTATAGTCTTGATCACACGTCATTACTGAAAAATTCTGCGATCGATTTACCAATGACACCACGTGGAGATAAAAATGGGTTGACTAACCTCCAAGATTATCGGTCATTTCATTCATCACTATTAATAATGTGAGTATAATATTCATATTCGAATTTTCCCATATTGTAGTGATCAGATAATGTTATTTATGATGTTTTCGATGAGATATAAATTTTAATTATATGCAATAAAGAAAAATCTTAATCTGAAGATTTATTTACAATATACTAATATTATTGTAATGTATAAGCACGTTCTGCTGTAAGTTAATATAAAATAATAATTTTAATAGGGTCACCGTTAATATTATGTACAATTCTGCATCGTTAACATTTCTTTTTTTTTATAAATTGCCAATAGAAAATAAAAGATATGCAAAATAAAAAGTTCCCATCGATATTTTACTAAACATGGTATTTACTCGTAAATATATACTTTATGCATATGAGTGCAACATAGTGCAATTGAAATTATGTGGTATAAATATACGAGTTTATGTATGCAGAACTTTTAAAAGACGATCACATGTATCTCGCGGAAAATTTAATTTGTTTGAATGTTACTTGCATGTTAGAAACAAAACTGTTTTTATTTATCTTCTTTGGCTTGCTTGTCAATAGGTTCAACATAGTACTCGTATGTGTAAATGTAACATTAGATTATAATGGCAAATAAAACAATATTGGCATTTTGATTAAATTAATAGACGTATATATATATATAAAAACAGTAATATGCATACAATAATATTTATGAGAGAATTTATTATAATTTATTCATAATATGTACAATGGATTACATTTGAACATCACTGATCGCATATACACATGCAAATAGATACAAATCAGTGAGATGTAGCATTGCAAATAATTATACAGTAATAAATTTTAATGATGTTTAATTGCAATTTGAATAGATCATATTTTTAAAATTTTCAAAAAGTTTATTGGACTACTACTGGAATGAATAACTCTGTCTACCTGTGGAGTAACACAATGCTAACATTCATTGATAAATCCAATTTTGCGGTTTATAATTTAATTCTAATAACATGATTGGTGTGAAATTTATAAAAATAATCGTAAATTTGACAGCAAAAATGAAATTACCATGGCGAAAGTGATCAACTGAGATCACCAGTAATATATCCATTATTCGGGAACTTCCTCTAAACACTCGATAATATACTGGATTGTCACGATCTGTTGATGTATATATTTAGTAGTATAATTAGATTTCAAGGCGGTTTTAATATCGCATACATCTCATCTGTGATATTTTCGTTCCGAAGATCTTATTCTTTAACTGCAAAATAAATGTTTACAAATTTTTTCCCCATGATTTTCCACCTTATTCGGTATAAAACGTAGTTAAAAATTATATTGTGACAGTAAACTAGGGGTAATAAAGGGTAGCCATTCCTTAAAAAATAAACTTAATAGAAAAATTAAATAATATAATAAAATCAATTGTTGATTTTATAATAAAAAGGGCGAGATACAGAATTTTTTCATCTGAATTAAGTAATTTGTTAGTGATGACAGTCTGTAATTTTTCTATAGATTCTTCATTGGTTTTGACAACTGCTTGGTCAATTGCCAATGCCATAGTATCAACATCAAACATAACAATTGTATTATTTTCTGGTATCGGTATAGATCACAAGTGTATAAAAGGTGTAATATTGTACTCAATTGACTATTTTGGGAGAACTTTCGCGCTTTTTTTTCCTTTTTTTTTTTACATATGATTCCAGAAATTCTGATTATTGTCTTGGCAGCATGTTTTTAAGCTTATAATTAAAACATTCATGCCAAATGCATGCACTATGTCCGACAAGGGCGCATAGTATAAATTTTTGTATTTTCATCTAGTGCCTGTTCTATGTTGTCAGTGATTCTATATGTATACTTGGTTCATCGTTGAATGTTTAAAATAACTTGGACATATTACAGACAAAAGTGAAATTTGTCTGCAATATTATATGACTTCCACCACTTTTCACATTTTAGGCATATATCTTAATCTGAATGCAACATTAATTATATTTCCTATTTCTATAGGATAATTATTATCCCTAAGTCTTTTTCTTTTAGATTTCTGGTGTATTTTTCCCAGCAACTTATTGTATATCATTGACAAATTAAAAGGTTAAATCTATTTTTAATTACGAAGAAATTAATTTTAAATCTGGAATTTTATTTTCATCAGTTGGCCATACTATGTGTCTATATACACATAGCCCTACCACCAATTTCATTGATACCGTTTCCTTTAGTTACTGTTAATCTATAAATTTCCAGTGAATGTGTTTCGTATCAAAATCACCACCCACTATGAATCTATTTTCAATATTAATTAATTTATTTGAATTTATTTATCTTTTCTAATACGACCGTTATTGAATATCGCCTGATTTTGGGGTTTAAAGTTGGTTGCCTGTATATCTTTATTTTATTAGCATTTTCAAAATATTGAATTTTTTTCTTAACTAATGATAACATTTTCACCTCCTGTAATATTATCAGGGTGAATAGTATGCTATAACAATATAACCTTATGTAAGATATTAAAAATAAATGATGGATTGAAATAAAAAAAAATAAATACAATCAATATAAATGTATTTATGTTTCAAAAAATTTAAATAATCATCTTAATAAATATACATTTGGTTATTTGAGTGCAGATTGTGTGTGGAAAGAGGTTGATAATTAAATTGCCGAAAAAAAGTTAATTGAGTATGTGTCAAAACTGTTGTGATTATCATCTTACTGAATATGACAAATAAAGTTATAGTATCAGATGGGGATCTAATCGGTCGACGCCCTATGGTCTGAATTCTGGCATTAAATTGAGATTTTTTTCTGAAAAATATTACAAATCAATAAGTTGTCAATATTTGGTACTGATCATTATAATTCTGTATATTGTTTTAGACAATTCTAAGTTATATTCACTATTCGTTGGTCGCATATGTATTTTTGCATTTTAGAAACAAAATACATTAATAGTATCCTGGTTTTAAATCACATTTATAACACTGAATGCTTGGAGATAAAATAAACATCTATTGATGATCATTTCGACCATAGGGGTTTAGACGATTAAAACTATTTCAACATTTATAGTAATTACGCAGATACTTAAAACACATTAACATTAATATCTTTGTTTGATATTATTTATTATAACTGCGAAAAACATATCGGCCTGAATACCCATGAAGATCAATATATGGTATATATTCATTTATCACTCAATGAGAACTTCCATGTATAATTTTCATATATGTTATGAATGAAATGTATGTAAAACTCATTAATTATCTAATTCAGTTAACTTTTATTATGTTCTTCATTATATTTTATAGTCTAAAAGACCGGTGAAACTTTGATTATAATCATTAATAATTATAATCAATTATATTTATACTCACACAAGAAATATTTCATCTTATAAATATTAGCATTTTTTACAGTAAAACATATTAAAGTAAACTAGTTTTTATTTTATATGTTATTTTTTGTGTATTTTTTAAAATATTGCTATATATGAAGAATATTATTGTAGGTTGTTTATTAATTTTATAAAAAAAAAAAATGTTTTTTTTTTAACAATTATTTTAAAATCGACCATAGGTTTTATTGACCTTAATAAAAAAAAAATTATTGGTAAATTCTATAGATATTATGTAGATGTCTAACAATTTAAATTGTTGCCAGTGAAATTTGCATGTAAACGAGTATTAAAAGTATTAATAGAAATTAGCTGAATTATATATGGAAAATGTAACAATATATCAACTATATCAACTATATCAACTAAAATACCTAATTATGTAATAGATAAAAAGTTATACATTACCACATAAAATTACAAGTACATATGCATATATGTATTTATAGTATAAAATTATTTATTATCGATGAAATAATTTCATTATGCATATAATTATTATAATAAGTAGGACTGTTGGTTATATTAAGTACTTATCTATACAAAATAATTAAATTATTTATAATAAAATCAATGCGAGGGATATATGATCGTTTTTACCATATGCTTAATTTTATAACTAACAATTACAATATGTAAATCTTGATGAAATTTTAATATCTATACATAATTCTGTCATAAAACTAGAAAGAACCAACTAAACTGTTTCTCATATAAATGCTTGATAATTTATGAGAACTGAGCACGTAATAGAATGTGGAATATTAAATATCCTTGTATGACATGAATTAAGATTTCTCTATTGAAATATAAGGACACAAATTGCGGCATAGAACATATGTTATATAATGGTTCATACGAGATTAAGGAAGAAATACATAGATTTGTTTCAATTAAATGCTAGAACTATTTATGTTGTCGGTATTTACCAAAAGAAAATCTATTTTTAAAACTTAAATAATATTTTGTCATTAAAACTAATTTACTTCAAATATAAATTCAGCGAATTCCTTTGTATATTGTTTAAGAATGAATTATTCAATCTACTCCAAGATCTAAATATTACGTAGATATGTATTCTTTTTAACCAAAAATGTTCTTGAGAACTTCTAAATCTATAGATTTGCTGTCTGAGAAGAAAAAAATGCAATTAGTGGAACTTAAAATTGATTTGTAAAGAACAATTTTCATTGTCCATGTATCAATCACCAGGACAGAAAATATAGTGTCTACCAAATATATGTATTAGATACTTACGCATCTATTTATTTTTACACCAAACCACTATCGACATTCAAAAGATATTTTGATTTTTCTGAAAATCATCTTCCGATAATCGTATTCTTTTGATTCAAATGTTCAAAATTCTGTAAAATACTATGGTGAAAAATATAATATCATAGTCTAATATCTAAAAGTATAGTGTGTAAAATGTGTGATAATAATTTAGATTTATACACCTAGTAGGTATTTTTAGGAATAATAGATCTAATACTATTATTTGATTGGGTGACGCTAATGGAAACGTTGCTTCAGATATCATATGTTGAAAGTCGATTATGGGTACACACGAAATAAGTGATATATGAACAATTAAAGGAATACATTCGGTGACAGCATTGAAACAAGTTGATGAGAACGTACTTAGTTTCATTAGTTTTAAACGAACGGAATGAATTATAGTGATTATTAAAAATTGTAATGATGGACTAATAAAATCTCTCTAATCGAATCAAATGGACAAAAATTTTTAGAACAGAATATCAAACTCAATATTTTGCTTTATAACTGGCTAGCAGACGATTCAATTATTCTTTTCCAAATCATTATGAAATTAATATCTGCAATACGGTGGAATTGGATGACATATAATTAATACTCGATTCCATTTCCATTATTGATGTATTCCAAAAGAATAGAAGTATATACTGATGATCGAATTGGTGAAAAAAAATTAAATAAAATATGTGTAAGATTGTATGACCTTATTGAATACTATAATATATAAACAAGGTAATTAATACGCATTATGCATGAATCGGTTCAGTTTTATAGCCAGTTACTTGAAGAGAACCAGCAGGTTTCAGACTTGATAGATTTTACACAGATCGTAATTAAATAATTTTTTTTTTTTTGCACATCGTCTATTAAATTTCAAACATTATTGTATTAATCATTGTATGATAAAGACAATTCAACAAAACTCTGAAATACCATCCGAAAGTTATGAACATTATCTGTGATCTGTATCGTGATTGACAAGAGTTTTGCATCGTGATAGGCTTGATGGCACATTTATTTTACATCTATGTGGAATAATATATTTTATAGCCACTAGCATGTTAATCTTAGATTTAGCTATGATTAAGGCAAAAACTGAATTACGGCTGATTGAAACTGATATCGATTTTATTTGCTATGTCAGACGACAAAAGGGTGAAAAAATTTAATGAAAAACCGTCGCTTAAGAGTAGTTGTAATGAATTAAGGTATAGATATTGGTCATAGAGAATACTTGTGGAGTAATATAATGTTGATGTTTTATTGTTAGGCAATCAGACTATTGATCACATAATAACTTCTGATGATTTCAATTTTTTAGGTGGTGATGATGATCTATGTCACTCTCTTCGCTTTAGTATCAAATTCAAAAATTATGGGAAAACATAATAAGGTTATTATTTTATGCAAATACTCTTGAAATTTTTAGTATTACTAACAATTATAAATTGTGAATAACTTTTAAGAAATCATTATTAATATTTAATTACTTGAATAGAAAAAAAATTTGTAGAAGGAGCACATATTTTTATTTCTGGTCCGAGTTCTGGTCTGAACTTGTATGCAAATCATATTTTTTTTTTTACAGGCGGATACTGTTCTAGACTGAAAATTATATAGTTTTTTTGTGGGCACAGTTATTTTCGTATTTATATAGATAAAAGGATCAAATTATCGGACCTAATTTTTCAAGACTAATTGTTGTAGCAGAATAACATATGTGTATAAAATGTAGTAGACATAACTACGTATTTTACCGTTTACAGCATATCTCTATTGTATCAGGACTTCATAATGTTCAGAAGGTGTATTTTATTTAAAATGCAAATATCTCGGAAACGGTTATAGATAGAGTTTTCGTATCTGAGGATGAAATATATAGAAAGTCGTTGCGCATCTTTTGCAATTATTGGCGATGCTGATAACCTTGTAATATTACGAGTTTTTCCGTTTCTTTATACTATTTTTTGTAGCAGAATATTTGACATATGTGCATAAAATGTTGTAGGCATTAGTAAGTATTTTACCGTTTACACCATATGTCTCTATCTCTAACCGTTTACGAGAAATTGAAATTTTTGTTTTTGATGAAAAACGTATATTTCATAGGATTGAGAATTTGTATTAGGAAATCATAATCTTTAGAAGATGTATCTTATTTAAAATGCAAATAACTCGGAAACGGCTAAAGATAGAGTTTTCGTGTCTGTGGATGAAATATGTAGAACGTCGTTGCGCATCTATTGCAATTAATAGCGATGCTGAAAACCTTTTAATATCATGAGTTTTTCCGTTTCTTTATACTATTTTTTGTAGCAGAATATTTGGCATATGTGCTGATATCCTCGTAATATCTTGAGTTTTTCCGTTTTTTTTGTAGACCAATTGTTGCAGCAGACTAACTGTTGGTACATTTTATGGGTTTGTGACTTTGTGACACTTCATAATCTTTCGAAGATTATTTTTCTATTATGATATTATGTTGCAACTATAATTGTTCCTTTTGTATTTTAATTATATTAATGTATGTTCTTTAGCATCATTTTAGTCAAACACACACCGTATCGTATTTTTTAGACATTCATCACTTACCAAATTCACAAATAGTATACCAAGATTAATATTAAAATTTTGTGACAAAATTTTTAATCAGACCTACATTTTAAATCAGAAATATACCGTATAAAATTGACATAAACTGTGCTCGTATTTCGGTTCGACTAAATTTTAAAACACAAATATATCTCTATCGTAAAACATTGGTTTTACGTTAGAGATATATTTAAAATTGACATATAATGTGATCCTGTTTCCAATATTTTTGTGATGAAATTAATATATAGACTAAGTAACTTATACTTATCTATATCACTTGCAACTGAAGTAAAATATATATCTTATAATAACCTAGGTTATAATGCTTATGGATTTTTTTTAACAATATTCATTAGATTCGCAGGGTAGTAGAAGATTTAGGTGACCAAAAATAATATGACAGACAACTCTCATTAAAGAGGTTGGTACCAATATGTGGAGTGCAATTGTTCGTTGTTGCCCTATACACTCGAACAATAGCTAATCAAATTTTATTAATCACATCTCGTCTAGCGATTTTGCGAATTGTTTAGGAAAATATTAATTTCTATGACGAAATGATCATCTGTAGGTTGACAATAATATTATAATTTATAAGTTCATTCAGTTTGCCGTTGACTTTTCTAACTTTAAATAAATTTAATTTATTTCAGCTAAATACAAGATTTTTTTTTGTCCTTTTTTTTATTTATTTCTTTTCCTTTTTTTGTTCTTTGTAATTTTTACGACTTCTTCATATGTTTTTTTTTGTTTTTTTTTTATAATTGCTCAAGGGTTTGCCAAAACATATATTTTTTCACCCCAATTTAATGGATATTTATATTAATTTATAGAAAAAACTTAGTAGTCAAACAAATAATGATTTTTTTTTTAAATTTTCCTAATATTAACATGGTTAAAAAAAATTCTTACAATATAACATGTGGTTTAATATTATGTCATTGTAGTCACTCATGAATACTACTAGTAAAAACTTTAAACTATTATTTTACAAATTTATAACAAATGACAAAAAAGTGCCCTCATAATGTAATAAGTTTTAATTAAAAACACCAAAAATGAAAACAAAAAAAAAATGATATAAACATTAATAAATTTAACATATTATATAAGCTTTCTTTCCCATCAATTTGTTGTTTATGTTAAAAGTAATTTACACGCAATATGGTAACTCAACTGAAATAAATTGACAATGTTAGTAATATTCCAAGTCATTCTATCGTAATCCAACCGCCACTTCTGTAGTCTAATAATATACATATAATAATAGTAATGAGTAATGGGGTTGATTTTATACACATAACACTTTATGGACAATATTGAAAGACCGTATGTATTTAAGGGTTGGTCCAATTATTTTTATAACTTAGTACATAATAGTATAGCATAGATTTATTTTGATATGCAATGTAGTTGGGCATTATCAAAAATATATATGTTATATATAGAAATTTATTCAATTTTAGCAAAGTATCTTACATCGCATTATTTTGGTCCAATTATAGTTGATTGGTCAGCTTATTGAATTCGATTTTCTCTATATCGTTACATTTAATATAGAAAATTATAGTTTCAAGCGCAAAAAAAAAAAAAAAAACGTGATTCTAATGTGGCATAAGTCAGTCGATGAAGCATAATAATGGACTACGACTGAGTTCAACTTTCCTCATCAAACAGCAATACTGTATCTATTTAACCGTTCTCAAGATATTTTAATTTTTTTGTTAAAAATACATTCTTGTCATCATGATTGCTTGATATAGTTTCTATTAAGGTATCAAAAATGTAGCAACTTTTCGGTGAATGACATAATTTGCAATTAATTTACACAGTCTAGTAAAGTAGCATTCAAATAGCATCATTGTATTTTACACAATTTTGAATTTCTGTATCAGGAGAACATAAATATCAGAACGTTATTTGGTCAAAAAACAAATTCAATAACTATTAAATGCCTTAGCTAATTAGATTTAAAGGAATCAGTCGTAAATAATCTCATAATCAAATAAATCATGATTTTATTTATTAATTTACTGCATGATCAGTGTCGATGAATTTATTTGTTTTTTTGTCTAATTTCATCAATAATTTGTTCATTGCATTTTTTTTAATGGCTAATTATATAGTTTTGTGTAAATTTAAAAAACTTTAATACATTGTTGAATCAAATAAATTTTAAAATTATAATTTTGAAATAGTTTATTAGATTATTAAATCAATAATCTATAAATTACAATTGGGTACTTACACAATACAAATTATTTGAGAATGCCTACCAATATTCCAATATACAATGTAAATTCCAAGTAATTATGAGTATATGCAATTATAATTTTACTAATTGCATTTCAACATAATTGTGTATCGGCTGATACAAACATTTTAGTTGCATATTTTCCAATATAATTGATTTTATATAGTTACTCGTATGTATAAGAAATACAATATTTATGAAATAGACCAAGTTTCTATATTATTCATATTTGTGCTATTTTACACATTTTTTTCGAAAGAAATTTAAATGGAAAATTATTTTATGCCAATTATATTTTATACGACACAATTATTGTCATTTCATTTTAACATTTTCAAATCAAATAAATCGAGACAATATTTTAAAGTCAAATATTTGATTTGATATGCTCATTATAAATATTATTTTGTCAGTCATCCGTTAAATGTGCAATAAACATGAATTGCATATACCCATACAATGCATTTATGTTATGTCAGAATATAATTTTGATTTGAAACAACCAACGATTTGTGAATTTGTAGAGTAGTTATTTGGATATTACATTCTAATTTGAAAAATAATTTAATGAAAAATGGTTTTTTTTTTTATTGAATTCGTACATTCGCGTGTTATATGGAATTGTGAAAATTGGTAAATATTGGTATATACGAGGGATCTAAATAGTCCTGGCCATTGACGTTAAAAGGCATCCAGTCCCTAATTGGAGGGTCTCTAGGAGAATATGTGGCTAACATATTCTATGGTTGACAACTAAGTAATTGCGGATGTCACTCATAGATGGCGTGAGTTGAATTTTTAGGTTTGCTGACGTTATCGAAATGCCAAACAAATGTTGTTATCTGATAGTTGATACTTCAAACTG
>JANSTX010037064.1:0-13310 GCA_027564355.1 Penthetria funebris | reverse complement strand
GTTGGCAAGACAAATCTAAATTTTAATGTTTGTCATGGTGGCTATGGTTTTGGCAATAGTAATTCTCAGAATGATTGGCAATGGCATATAATTTGGCCATAGTAAATACTTACAAAACACAGATTGCTAGTAGCAAAAATCGTTCTAAAAGAAACATTTAAAAACAAACGGCGGAACGACATTGAAAAAACAAAGTGGTTTAAGTTACATGTGGAAATGACCGTCTTATAACAACGCTTTCTATATACTTAAAGAGCGTAATTTTCAAGATGATCGCGAGCCGGAGGTTATGTGGAATGACTGAAATGCTTTGAGAAGTCAAAACAATACCTTGGTATGTCAAAAGGTTTTCTGCACATTGGAAAAGAAACTTGTTGTTGGGATACCGAGTTTCAGAAACATATCACGAGAAAGAAACCATCATACAAAACTTGGCAATGAACTCGATGATTTCGAAAGATGGGCGGTAGCTATTGCCACATATAAAGACACAAATCACCTATATGAGCGTCTTGGGTCTGGCGATCAAAACGAGATATACAAAATTGCTGCAGGCAAAGACATACATTCGATCAAATCCATAAAAGATAAGAGTGGAAATATTTTGATTGCTGACAGAGAAGTAAACAATAGGTGGACGCAATATTTTAATCAACTTTTGAATGAAGAAAATTTTCATCAACAAATTTCGGAATCAAATCCTATTTTGCGGCTAATCAATGCGGTTCCTCCACTGGCACTCGAAAATGCTGTGCAACGCATGAAGCGAAATAAGGCAGTTGGTCCGGATGACAGGTGGAAGCAATACTTCGATTAGCTTTTGAATGAAGAATATCCTTATCAGCAAATTTCGGAATCAAATCCTATTTTGGGACCAGTCAATATGGAACTGGAAGTCGAAAATGCTGTAAAGCGGATGAAGCGAAATAAGGCAGTTGGTCTAAATGACATCCCATCAGATCATCAAAAACAAAAATTGCAATTTCTCGTAAACGATTGGAGATAGGGACATGTTGTAAACGGTAAAATACGTAGTAATGCCTACTACATTTTAAATACATAAGCTGCAATAATTAGTCTTATACAAAAATAAAACTTATGCTATTACACGGATGTCAGCATCGATTTTTTATTGCAAAAGATGCGGAACGACTTTTCACATATTTCATCCTCAGACATGAAATGTTTGAAAGACGAAACTAATGAACATTGGTATGTCAAGCAGGTGTTCACATGCAGGCAGCGGCAAATTAATAGATGAAGTAGAGGACTACAAATATTTGGGAAGTTTTTTGACAATTGATGGTGGTGCAGAAACAAATGTAGGGTTTCCGTATACAAAAAGCTCGGCAAATGTTTGGTATGCGGAGGGAGTCTGGCAATCGTCACAAAATGTTGCGCAATTTTAAAACAAATTGTATGGCTATGTCACTTGGAATATGACAAATAACATCGTGTCATAAATTCAAGTTTTCGTTAATAGATGCCTCAGACGCATACAAATAGAACATCAAATGAGGATTTGTGTAGACTGGCAGATCTCATGTCGATGAACAAAATTGCCAGTCAAAGACAGTGGAATTGGATCAACCATACACTAAGGTGATATTGCAAAATGCGCACTCCACTGGAATCCGCAAGGTATTAGAAGACCCGATCGTCTAAATACAAAGTGGCGCAGAACCGTCCTTAGTCCTTAATGACGTTTCTTCTCCACATTGTATTTTGTGCTGGTACAAGTGAAAGATAATGAAGTGAGGTAAAGGTGCTAGCTAGAGATCGTGAAAAATGGTGGGTATTCATTGACGCCGTATGTTTTCTCCGTGGCGTAAAGGTTCAGATGATAGACAGAACTACTACTTTAACTCTTATCATACTATAAGCTTTTTTTTTATAGAACGCGTGCACTACTGAATGAATGCGGACAATCGCGCAATGATAAAAATGGATAGAATTTATTGTCCATACGGAATTAAATGTTCCACCAAAAAATATAAAATATTTCTGTTCATTTTAATCTGAAAAAACCAGCTTATTTTAATATTACAATAAATTCATTTTTGGTACATCAAATAAGAAACTTACATCATATTTGATTTGAACTACAATTGGCTCTTTTTTTTTTTTTTGAACATTTACCAATTAATATCATCTTTTTCTAATTTATCTAATAAATCATTTATACTAGAAAATGTATGATCCACATTTATTTCGTTTGAATTATTTTTCCATTCATCAGAATTATTTGTTATAAGACCACCATACCAACCACAATTTCTAGCTGCAATATAATCTAATGTTGGTGTATTACCAATGTGTAAAGCTTTTTCAGGATGATTTTCAAGATTTGCTCTCACAAGTGCCTCATTAAAAATTAATTTATTTGGTTTTCCAATTCCCATGTCATATGAAGTTAAAATAAAATTTAAATTAGTAAAATTGAAATTTTTCAATATTACTTGAAGACGTGGATCAAAATTTGATATAACACCAATGATTTTACCTTCGTTTACCAATTTCTGTAGTAATTCATCCACCCCATCAGCCTTTGTATAACAATTTTTCGTTTCATATTTTTCAATTAGAACATTTGCAATTTTAAGTGCATCTTTTCGATTGATTTCTTTTATCGTTGACGATGACTTTAGTGATTTATTTAAAATTTGTACAATTAATAGGCGCCACCAATCTTGCCAATTAATGTCTGTATTTTTTCCAAAATTTGGATGCATTTTATTTAGAAATTTAAATGTAGAATTAAAATTTTCCGATAATTTTGTGACATCAATGTCTTTATAACCAAATTCACTTGCTGTTTCGGCATATTCAATGGCAGGATGTTTTTTAAATGATAATAACGTATCAGTTATATCAAATGTTATTAATTTAAATTGTTTTAAATTTTTTGTTAATTTTGTCATTTTTTCCACCAATTTAGAAAAAAAAAAAGTTTTATTTCATGGTACAATAAAAAGAAAACACCATCAAATCAAAATAAAAACATAAAAACAATTCAAGTTTTTTTCCACTGAATTGATAACAAAATCTAGTACTACTACTACTATGTTTACAGTGTAGTTAATATTTTTATGTGTGTGGATTCAGTTCTAGTCTGCAGTTTCATAAAAAAAATTTAAAAGGTATTTAAAGGATTGCCATTCCAAAGTTCTACGCGAGCGAATGTTCTGCATAGTAGGATTATATTAATTGCAAAACTAATATATTCAGAGTAGTATTTGCTTTACAAGAACTGAGTAAAAATTTGATTAGTACGCGAATGCGATTCCTGTGTGGCAAGCCCTTTACGTTATAATAATTGCAATGTTAACGTTAATTCAATCATGATTGTGTTACCAACGATAAATCTATAAATACGCATAATACTCGTAGTATAAAATAATGTTGACGAAATTAAAATAAATTTCATGAACAACATGTCACTGTCATCGAGTTTTTCGATAAATCCATTGCATGCTACACGAATGTGATTATATGAAACATTTTCATCTCGGTTGTAACCTATATAGTACAACGTTCAGCACCGTAATACTGTCAATGTTGATCGAACAACAGTTTCATACACCTTCCCTTTTATCCTTTGGTGGCATTTGATACAATTGCACTTTTTTCTATGTTGAATATTATTTATCGATTGATTTTGATTTC
Source organism: Penthetria funebris (assembly GCA_027564355.1). Lineage (NCBI taxonomy): Eukaryota > Metazoa > Arthropoda > Insecta > Diptera > Pleciidae > Penthetria > Penthetria funebris. Next base: position 9,644 of record JANSTX010037064.1, on the reverse strand, counting down.
CTCTTCAGAGTTTAAGCAATATGCAGAAAATTTTATTATACCTGTTCTCCTATATGAGTATCCAGCAACGATTGTTTAATTATAATAAAAAAAAAAACATATATATATGCGAAAAAATATTTAGCGTTAGAAATAACGTTAGATTTTAAACTGAAATTTGGAGAATAATTTACAAAAAAAACGCACCTATTATAGATTTCCGCTTCATCTGTTTTTTAAACATTATTATTATTATTATTATTATTTCTTTAACGACCAAGGCCAGTTTGACCCAAAGAGTCTTTTCAACCTTTGGTTAAGTCACAAAGTGATAAATTTACAATTTACAATTCTTTTCTGTCTACAGTGAGGCTTGAACTCCGGTCTACCGCCGTTCAAGTCTAGTGCTTTAACCACTGCGCTACCACGACGGGTTTTTGTTAAACATGCGAAAAAAAAAATATATATATGTATTTATATAATTCACATCTGTATAATTTCCCTCTTCCATGTGCCACAAATAATTTCCACATTTTTATGACATTAATTAATTCATTATTTTACCGATTGGGTGTTGCCAATTAAATGGAACTGTCATTTTTTTCTGAATAATATTCTTCTTACATTGTTAGAAAAATGGCTGCTGATTGTTTTACAATCGGAAGCACTGTGGCTTGTACGACATGTTTTCATCAAAATATTGAGGGCGAAGTGCTAGCATTTGATCAGCATACAAAAATACTGATTTTAAGTATCCTTTTTAATAATAAATAAATGTTTTAAATTGATATGAAATCAAAATCATCAAGTCTATGATGATGGGGGAGCATTGGATGTGATGATGATTGGTTGGTTTGTCAAGTTTCACTTGACTACTCTACAATATTTATGGAGTCTACACACAATGCAATTATAAAAGAAAAATGCAAAGGGAAACTTATTTTTTATTTAAATGATTTTTCTTATGTTTCATAAAATAATTAATTATTTTTATATAATAAATTTAAATTAATTTTTATAATTAAAAAAAACGAAAATTACATGTTAAATAATTTTACTGTAAATTTAAGGTTATATTTATTTTTTTTTTAAATTTCCCTTGTTTATGTTTTGTTTTGGTTGTATTTTTGTAATGTTTTTTTTTTTTTATTAATTGGTCGTTTTCTTTTAATTTTTATAACATAAAAAAAATATTATTTAGTTTTATTAATCTAATTAAAATTAACATTAACACACTGACCTACATTTATGTTGCTTGATTTTACAGTAATGAAATTTTAATGATTTAATTAATTAAATACATTTTTTTAAAAATTAATTTACAAAATATAATGTCATTGTAATTCGAATCCTTAATTAAGAAATTATAAAAAAAAATAGAACGCCCATCATTAGATTCATCAAAATTAAATGATGTTTATATGATGAATTTGTCATTATGCAGTGATGTGCAGGTTAAAAAAGAAGGTAGTACAATACCAGAAGCACCAAAACCACTCAATTTGCAACGGGTTAGTTTGTATAAGTTTTAAAATTATTTATTAATTACATAGTAAAATAAAATTCTAATTGAATGAGACCTATGTGTACAAATAATAATCAAAAAGGGTTCGATCAAAAACACCCTGTCTGCTGGAACAATAGAAAAATAATGTCCGCTAGTACATTGGTAGCAGTTCTTATGCGATTTTGTCATTGATTCATGTAACTTCAAGCTAATATTCATTCTGAATGATAACAATGTTATACAATTAAAGAAAGTAAAGAAATTTATTCAGTGTATATTAAAGGACATTGTATATCCCGTGAAAATATTGATCATACCTTGTAATATCTTATAAACATTAAGAATTCACATGTTTATTATGAGACCTAATGGTTTGCTATTGGTTTTTTTTTTTTTCTTTATTTTATTTTAGTTGACTTCAAGGCTTCGAAATGCGGTCGAACAAAAGAAAAGATTGGTTTCAGCATTAGCAGCTGGTGTTAGTCCTGAAGGACAAAAATTATATATGGTTATTTCGAAAACTATATCCGAAGTAAATTTTATAAAATTACATACACATTTTGTTTTGATAAATTTTTATTTTTCTTTTTGTTTTTTTTAAATTTTATTTTTAAGGTAACTTGGTCCGGTCAAAATATTATAGTTTTTAATGATGTTACAATTAAACCTCCATATAAAGTAGAAAATGTATGTGGAAATCCAGATTCTCGACAACTAACGTACATAAAAAAGATTGTAAGTATATTTGTTTTTAAGACACTTCTATTTTATAGATACTTTTTAATTAATTCCCGACAAATTATGATTTGACTCCGTAATTAAAATATTATATTAGTATAGTCCTTAACCCTTTTTTGAATTTTTAATGTGCCTAAATGTTCACAAGATAAACCAAATAACCAATTCAGTATCTAACTTTAATTGTGCTTACAAGTACTTTCCAACAATCATTGTATAAAGATAATAAATATCGAATCGATGAACTCATTACAATGACTCCATAATTTTATGGTTTTGCCTATTGTTAACATAAGCGTCATCAATATGAAATAACTGAATTTTTTTTTTTCTGTAACACCGTAGTTTATTTTTCCAAAATATACGCTAAACCAACGGAATATTCGGACACAATATGGCAAACTGGACAATGTAGTTTATAAAAGTGTACAGAAAAAACATTTCAGTTCTAGTAAAACTAACCGGACAATTCAGTCTAGAAACGGTTTTTGATATCAATTGAGATTGAGCAAGTAGAAAGATGAACTGAGTACTTTTACTTGAACAGACCTGAAGTACAAGTTGATAATTGAATTGCCGTAAAAGGGGTGATTTGAGTGTATGTGGGAAATGTCGTCGTATTATCTTGTTGAACACGATAAACAAAGTTATAGCTACTATCTTGCACGAAAGGATTAGTTCGATTTTAGAACTAGGCATTGGAATATAACAGACAAATTTTAGGTCTGGTAGACTTTACACAGACCATATCAATACATTAAGAGTTTTTTTTAACAGTGAATTGAGTAACAAACACCATTCTATATATTATTTGTTGACTTAATTTTAACAACGAAATGGGTCCGGACTTATTGAATCCTTATCCGCTATCTTTTATGTATAATATTTAATAAGTCGTTATCCTTCCGATGGTGTAGAATATGTCGCATATATTACTCCTTTATTTAAATACGGTTCGAGAAGATCGGTCTGCAATTATAGGGGTATTATTGCAATATTGCCCACTGTGGTCAAGTGTTTCGAATCAACTATTTGTAAGTCATTAACGGCTGAGATTTCAAAAATTATATCACCGTATAAGCACATGGCTTTATAATGGGTCGATCAATATCTATGAATCTGTTGCTACTGACCGGCTTTACAATCGATGTGATCAGAGACGACAATTGGATGTAATGTATACTGACTTTATTCAATCTTTTGATAAGATTTCACATAGAATTCTATTACGAAAACTTGCTGGATTGGGTGTACACTTATCTATGTTGATGCGTTTTCGATTTTATTTATTCAATCACGAACAATATATATATCAAGCTGGACGAATGCCAATTAAGGTCATTTTTGGTTAGGTCATGAGTGCCCGACGACAGCCATCTCGGTCCACGCCTATTTAATTATTAGCCCGGAAATTTGTGGTTTGATGCGAATGCTCATAGTGACAACATAATATTTAGTTCATATGCTATGTTGGACTTTGTCAATCGTGCCAAAATGTTCTGTCCTAACGCGCTTAAAATCGTCTATTGGGACATTTATATTCGTTCAATTTTAGAGTATACAAGTGTTGTTTGGTCTCAATCCTATCGGGGTCTATAGTAAAAGGATTGAATCGATACAAAAACAATTTGTATTTTATACATTACGTAAACTCGGATGTTTGACAGGTTCAACTTACCATCTTACATAGATAAATGTAAATTGATTCATTTGGAAACACTTCAATGTAGATGAGACACTACTTTTTGTTTTTTTGTTTTCGAATGGATTAACTGGACGGACAGATTGCTCAGAATTGCTTTCAATAAATTAACATTAATGTTCCACACTCGAGACGGTTAAGACATCATGATTTTCTTTTGAATTTGACGAAGCTAGATCTGCATTTGGGTGAAAAATTAACCACGTCATTAAAACCCATGTTTCAGTTATTCTAAAATTTTCAGATATATTTAATATTTTATTAATTATAATTATTGTTACTCGAAGGGATTGTTGCCCGTTTGTTGGATATATAAATAGATAAATAAATGACGTTTACATCGTCGAAGTTTTGTTGATATTTTTTATGTATAGTTAGATGTACAAAAAAACTAATGTATATTATCACTTTGATCAAGGTAAATTTTGATCTGTATGGTATGTGATGAGTGTCTCGGTTACCCTTGAAGATCTCAAATATGTCGTATGTCGCCATATGCATTCATGTGGTTTAAAGGTTGAAATGATGATTTCATCACTGCAAATTTTAGAGGGTGACAAATAACATCGTTTCACTAATTCAAGTTTTTGTCAATCGTTGCTTTAAGCGCATACTTAATATTTTTTTGGTCAAATACAAGTTTAAATGAGATATTGTGAAAACTGGCAGATCTAGAGGCAATGAATAAAATTGTTAACCAAAAAAACTGGAATTGAATTGGCCATACGACGACTATCATTGAGGTTACTCAACCAATCTTTACCTTTAAGCGGTGTTAACGGTAACTCGATCATGTCAGTAATGGCGTGTGATCGAGGCTAAAAAGATGGTTTAAATGTCGTGTTTGTCGACTGGTTGAAAAAACAACTCAACAGCAAAATAGGTAGCTGGGAACTTATACACCACTCTACTAAAATATTCAAATGTATAATACAACTGCATAATTATGATTGATCCTGTATTTTCCAGTTGGCAAATTTCAATTATAGTTATTTGAGTTTACATTTGATGTTACATGCATATTTAAGACATCAAATTAACATTTTAATGCCGCCCTATGCGACCTCGAGGCGGTACGGTTTAGACTATGATACACTGTGGCGACCGGTCGGTGATATTGCAAAATAGAAGAACAATGACGACTTTACGTTGACGCCATATGCTCCCGCGTCTTTGAGTACGGGTCAAGATGATAACGATGAAATTCTTTCGCGTGAAATAATCGAATATACATAAGTATTTGTTTTTTTTTTTTTTCATTCTTTAGTTCAGGTTCGCACGTTCAGTACCACCGACTCAAACTTTATAACGTTTACTACGTATATAACAATTTTGAACGTTAGCAATTAACAAAAAAAAAACCAATTCTTACTTTTAACACTTGATATCAGCAGTCCCGGAGAGTACTACTCTTCTCAATACAATTTTGTCCTTGTATTTATTCAAAACAATATAATTAAGTTTTGCACTTTATTGTTTTTATTTTTATTTAAGGTCGAGAAATTTACTAAAGATCAAGCAATATCTGCCTCATCGGCGGCAGGTTCTACATCATCTTCAACTGTATCAAATAATAATGCATCAGCAACGACAGTTTCAGCGAATTAAGAGAAGAAGAAGATGAAAACAAAAAAAAAAAAACAAATTATAGTTTAATAAATTTTAACAAAAAGAGTTAAAAAAATCAAAAAAAGAAAAAGGAAAAAAAAGCAAAAAATTTAAATAAAACAACATAAACTTTCAAAATTTATATTTTCGCTTTTAAAAAACTTTCGGTTATAATTTTATAATTAAATAATTAAATGAAAAAAGAAAAAACAAAAAACAAAAATGAAAATGTTCAGTTTATCTTAGCAAAGACGCAGAATTCAACTAATGCACTATGTTTTATCATAAAATATATTCTTTCTTAAATTTCGAACGACAACTCAATTAATCTGCATAATCATTGAAAAAGAATGAGTTAGTTCATTGACAATACAGATGCATTTGAGTGTAGTTCGAATTTATAGTTATGTATCACTGATATTACAGATACGTTTAAGTGTCGTTCAAATTTAAAGTTTGTTTTATTTAAAATCAACATCAAAATATACAATTTACATACTACTACTACCATAAGTCCTACAAAACAGGTACTAACTTTTGCAATTGTTTTAGTTATAGACTATATAGTAAGTTGTAGTAGTATACACGTGTGCTAATTTAGTATTTTATTTTTATTTTTGCTTATGCAGTTTTTATTATGATAAAAATTTTGCGTTTATGCTAAGCTAAACTGTGATCTGTTAAGTCAGATATGAATTTATGTTGCGTTAAGTGTGGGCATAATGAAACAACGTTTTTTTTTTTTTTTTATATGTTTTCGGCTTCCTTTTGATGTTCTTCAGTTTTACGATTAAAAAGTAAAGAAATGAAAAACAATTCTGTAAATAGAAAAGCGAACAATTCATTTTCATTTCAGAATTATTTCACAATTTTAAGACAATCTTAATTATAATTTTTATGTTTTGTTTTATTTAGCCGTTAAAAAATTCAGTAAAATAAATTATTTATATCTACTTTTTTAGACTTTCTTTAAAAGAAAATTTTAAAAATATAAATAAATAAATAAAACTCAATGCATGTCAATTAAGCACACTTATTAAATAGGATCATTATAATTAAGCTTTTTTATGTGATCATTATTATGATGGGCCTATGAAAAATTTACCATAGAAATTCTTAGATTTATGATTACCGGAAAAGAATGCAGTCACGATGGATGCGATCCAAATCAGATTATTAAGGACAATGAAACAACAGCACTTATTTTGTGTAACAGACGACATTCCTTATCATCATCTCAACCTTCACTACACACGGGAACCTAAGGATTCACGATTCCTAGCACATTTTTTATCGATGAGATTTTCTACTATTCTATGAAATAACAGTCTAATGCATATCATTGACCTGACGCCGCAGTCTATGACCCATTCAATGTGTCTATTTTCTTCGTCTGATAATAATGTTGATTATTTGATATTATATTTGGTCGAAAGATTCTTAATATGCGTCTAAAACAGTCATACACCAATAATACCGCTTGTCTTGAACGTTTGAAATTTAATTTGTGTAAACTGTCACACTCCACTTATCAGCTTCACCATATCTTGCCAAATAAATTCCCAAATATTGAAAACTTTCTTCTACCTCGATTATTATTGTATTTTCCACTTCAAGATGGGCATACCTTCGACAAGATAATCTTCGTCAATTTTTTCGTTTATACATAGATACCAATTTGTGATCTACTCATCACTAGACGCTCTAGTTTTAGTGGCTGTTTACACCAATAATCATATTTCGTTGACAAAGTCAAGATCTTTATATCATACCATGCTCACCTTTGTCATAACCCAATCTAAAGCAAATACATAACTGGCGAAAAAAAATACGTACCAGCTTAACATCTAAATTTACAGAATATATTTCACAAAGATTGACATGATGCAAGATTCGGCTTTGCGAGTCACGATAAAGACCGTCGATTATCTTCATTAAATTGGACTGTATTCCATATAGCTTTTGAGAATTATTCACATAAAACAGTGAACTCGGCGAACACTTTGTATAACAGTGTTTATTATCCGAACGATTGTTCGACTATGATTCTTAACATATTAATGATATTCGTGTCATACGACGCAAGTTTTCACACATACTAAAATTTACCCTTCATCACCTTTATTATCGTCCTAGTTTTCCATTCAGTCGGAATATGATTGAATTTTACCAATAATGTACGACGATTCTTCGATATATTCTAGTAGTATTTTTTACCTGCATTCAATTCCTCGAATCCTCTATTTCCCAAAAAATTGTAAGAGTTAACGAAAATATATGTTAGTTCTTGTTCCGGGAACATATTTAAGAATTTTCTTACTTATTCTCGATAGTGCACTTATATTCGTTTATCTATTAACTCGGTGTCGCTTGGTCGTCTTGACAATTCCTGCACATATTGGATCAGTATCCATGTCAACATGGAATATGTGTGTTTTTCTGTTACCACCTGTCCAGCAAGTATGACTAATGCCTTCCATACTTCTATGTGTCCAAGTTTAATAAGTTATCTAGGCCTCTTAGTCAATGGACCATTCCTTATGACATTTTGGGTCTGTTATTCCTATATTTTTTTGAATACGCCTTTAATAATGTATTTTATTTATGTTATTTAACCAGAATGCCCGAGAATCCATATCAACGATACTCTATTCCTGTCTACCAGTTAACTGATCATGCAACTTCAGGACAGTGTATTTTTACAGTATTCAAGGCCAAGCTGCTTGAAATGATTTTATTCTATTGTAGAATAACAATCTAAAGTGTGAAGCTGTAAATGGAGATAGAGAGAGAGGTGGACCTAATACTACATTGACGTATTGTAGAGAATTTATTAACTATACTATGTCATTGCAATGTTTAAAATGCGGCAACGCAACCGATACGGATGATATTATGGTTGGTTGGTTGGTTAGCAGTGGCGGATCCGACTAAACCTTCGAAGGATCCCAATTAGGACGTAGATGACGTTTTAATACCACACACTCAAGGAAACCCAGTTTATTATTGCAGATAGGCACACTAAATCCATCTCGTGGCGTTTAGAGAAGCCACCAGATCTCTTGGTCTTTTAGTTGCAATTTCGGTAGTATATGCCTGGCTAGCAGTCTATATCTCTGCTGAGAAAGTGCTCTGTAGTTTCCCTTTCATCTACATCGCCGCAACTGCGAAAAAAGAATTAAAAGGGATACCCAATCTTAACACGTGTTCCCCGACCGGCCAGTGTACCCGTGAGCGCATACTATTATACATTAACATTAAATATTAGTATAGTCGCGGTAATGACTAATCGAAGGGAACAAGCTGGTTTCAAATATGGGAAGATTTTGTACATTATCATCATCATCAGCTACACATTTATTACACATAAAAGCACGCTAACGATCAATCCTTTATTGTCCACGATTCATGAAACCTATTTAGCATTCCAAATAGTTGAGTCACCATGCATTCTTTGCATACGTTTCATTACTACAAACTATTAGCAAATAGTTTTCCAAATATTGATAGTTCTGTACTTACCTACTTTTTCGATAATAATCGTATATAAAGGCACTTGTTATCATTAACTATCATATCAGTTTGTGGTGCAGATAAATGTTGTGTATGAAAAACAAAGTCGACTTATGATAAATACTGTACTGTTCAATGTGTATCATCACCGTAACCGAATAGAAAGAAAAGCGGTGATAAAATACACGCCTATTAGTTAAAACGCCATCCAATAACTCGGATACGAACAATAAGCCAGATATTCTGCTACAATTATTAGTCTAATGAAACAAAAAAACTCATGCTATTACATGCTGACATCGATTTTAATTGCAAAAGATGTGCAACGACTTTCTACATATTTCATCCTCAGACACGAAAACTCTATCTATAACCATTTCCGAGATATTTGCATTTGAAATTAAAAAAAGATTTTCTGAAGATTATGAACTCCTGATACAAATTCACAAATGTAGGAAAATGTATCAACATTTTTTTCATCAATTTGATTATTATTCCATCGTTCCAATATTTGGAATACGTGTTGGAAAGCTACTGTCATTGTGCGTCTTTTTCAGTATATGTTATTCATTTGGAGCGTAAACAACAATATTTTAT
>JANSTX010037053.1:0-13312 GCA_027564355.1 Penthetria funebris | reverse complement strand
AAAAACACCTAAATTATTATATTTCAATTTTCTTCAACAACTGCCAGGTTAAATTTTAAATGATATTTCAAATAGTTTTCGGTTCAGATAATTTTTTTTAGTGCACTCACGTCCGCACACATGCTTTTACGCAAACTCTTTATACCTCTTTATCACTCTAGATCCTAAATAGAATAACGAGTACTCGAATACAGAATTGCTACTATTATCTCTAGATCAACACATTATACTGACTATAAAATGTTTGTCTCGTGATGTAGCTAACTGGAATAACCTACAAAATTCTTTAAAAGCAACATGTCTATCGAACAGATCTTCATTATTTACTATTTTATTTTCTGGATTATCTTTCGATTATTAAGAAAAATGTTATTGTCTGCGGCATTAGATATGGTCAACCATGTGCACGTCAGCTTTGTGCTCTACATGTTGTAACATATTAGGTTTAAGTCATGTATATTTTTTACCTAATTTTAAATTAAAATTGACTTGTTTCAGATTATATTTCTTGTTATATTATCCGTAGCAGTTCATTTTGTACTACATACTATATAATATATACGCATCTTGTAAAAATGGCGACGTCGGTACAAGATCAAAGCAACGAATAATTAAACAACATCAAAGGGAGTATTAAAATAAGAAAAATATATGGATATGACAATTATAAAGAAACATAAAATGAAAGCATCGGAAGATTAATTATTTGTATTTACGAGTACATAAACGTACATTCACGTATCACTTAGACGTTACGTCAAATTTCAAATATAAAATCCGTCACAATTGTGTGATTTTATAATGTTTGCACATGTTGTGTGATTATTAAATGAAATAGTCTGAACTGCATCATAGAAACGAAATAATAAATTGCAAAATTTGGGCTTTACACATTACAATATTTTCAAATAACACACAAAACCTACTTCGTGAATCCTTCAATGGCTTTTTTTCAATTATTTTGATTAATGCATATTCAAATTTACAATTTCTGAATATTCAAATTTTCAATATGCCATTCCCATTGCGACACTCGTAAATTTGCAACTTAACAAATCTGAGTCGAATGGTAATACACGAGAAAAAAATTCTGGGTTTCATAAGGGTAAATGTCAACCCTGTTAGAAAACCTTAATATATTGATGGCTATGCCAGCAAATAACATTAAACAAGAGAAAGAACAATATTCTACTATTACTACCAAAGGTCGAACCATATATGGGCTTTTCCATTCGATTAAAAGTTTTAATGAATGCAAACATTAATTAGGCTTCATTATCGCTACTACAACGCTTCACATACAGATCATGTATACCAGTCTCATGTGGTGTGAAAGGCGCAACAAATATAAAGTACTTTTTCTAAATGAATTCTATAATTCATTCAATTGCAGACCTACAACGATTACATAAATTTTATCGAAGGTCTGATGAAAATTATAAACTGATAGGTATTTTAAAACTTGATGTAATAAAGTTTCCGTTTTATCCCCTACTACCTTTCAAGTTTTTGTTACCGACTTCTTGTTCCTAACATCACAATTCACAAATTACCTGTGTTCTTATTCTTCTTCCTTGCCTTATTATTAATTCAGGGTCGGCCTTCCTATTTCTTATTCTTTTTCTCACAAGTTTCTGAATTGTTTATCGTCTCTTTCTGCCTTCAATCTGTTCAAGTCATTTTAAACAACTGATAACCAGGTTGCTTGAAGGCGACTACGTTTTCTTACATCTTTCTCCATATTCAAAGACATTTTAATGTAGTGATCGAACCATCTTAATCCACTTTGAGTGATTATATTGGTGATGGGAGTAACGTTTAAACTGCCTCGAAAATAATTGTTTTTTATTCTGTCCCTCAATGTTACATCGGATGACCATCTTAACATTATTATCTCTGTTGTGTGTACTTTTCTGTATATGATCTCGTTTCACAGCCCAACATTCAGAACCATACGTTATTGCTGGTCGAACAACAGTTTCATACATCTTCCCCTTTATCTTTGGTGGCATTTTTTGATCACACAAAACTCCAGTCACTGATCTCCACTTTCGATGTTGCATACCGCTTACCGCTTGTTGTGAAAAGTGATCCCAAATATTTAAATTTTCCTGTAACGGAAAGTGGATGACCGTTGAATATGATCGTGTCTTGTTCAGGACTCGATCGATTACCATTAAATGGAAAATACATGTACTCTGTTTTAGTGTGACTGATACGTAGTCCGAATTCCACAGATTTATTTTGGATTCCAGTTCATTTTGATTCTCACTTATTAATATTATATCATCTGCAAATAACATAGTTCATGGAAGAGGATTCTGTATTGTACCAGACAGAAATTGCATAATAGTTATTAAGATTAATGGGCTTAATGCAGAACCCAGATGTACAACAGCGTTTACATTGAATGAGGTAGATGTTCAACAATTTGTTCGGATTCTAGTGCTAGCATTCATATATAATACATATATTTGATAGTGCAGATATATAGTTAAGGAACATTTTAAAATCTTAATGCATGCTAAATGAGATCTCTAGGTACTCTATAAAATGTTTTGTAAGATCTATGAATATCATAGGGAGGTCTTTCTTATTATCTCTGTATTTTTCAATCACAATACATAGTGTTTGTATAGCATCAGTTGTTAATCAGCTTTTTACGAATCTGAAGTGGTTTTCTGAAATATTAATTAGATCACGGAGTCTTGTATCCAAAATAATTTTGCATATTTTTAAGGTGTATGAAGTAAGTTTAATTCCTCTGTAATTAGAGCAACTATGTATATCTCCCGTATTTTCATAAAATGATAAGAGATAGCTTTGTCTCCATGAATTTGGCTTCGTACCTCCGTTTAAGATCTTAGTTAATAAATTTGCTATCGGTTGATACCCAATATCACGAAAATATTTTCAAAGATATGATCGGATGTCATCTGGACCAACTGCCTTCCACAGCATTTTCGACTTCCAGTGGAGTAACCGCATTGACTGACCCCAAAATTGAATTTGATTCCGAAATCTGCTGATGAGGATATTCTTCATTTTAAAGTTGATTGAAGTATTACTTCCACCTATTGTTTACTTCTTCGTCAGTAATCAAAGCATTTCCACTCTCATCTTTTATGGATTTAATAGAATGTATGTCTTTGTCTGCAGTATTTCTTTGCAATTTTGTACATCACCAGATTCAAGAAGCTCATATAGCTGATTTGTGGCACTAGATTAGCTACCGCCTTTCTTGCTACCTGTTTTTCTATTTTATACATTGCTAAATCGTCACTGGAACGAGTGCTTTGCCAAGTATTGTATGATGTTTTATTTCTCGAGGTATTTTTCCCACCAACAAGTTTCTTTTCCAATATGCAGAGAACCTTTTGACATATCAAGGTAATGTTTTGACTTCTCTTGCCAAAGCATTTATTATATAAAGTGTTTTATAAGACGATTATTTCCTACATGTTACTTAAAACAACTTTTTTTTTACTTTCCCATTTTTTTGCCTGTGACAGGTATTAGATGCTGTGCAGAATCCCAAACGTTTTCAAATAACTTTCTAAACGCTATCTGTGTTTCAGTTCGCAAATTTAATAGTAGTTCGAATTTCTCCTTTATATCTGTATTACTTTGTGATAAAAGTCAAATATCGATAGAGGTTCTGTGTTTTCTTCATCTTAAAACCATTGATAAGATCATTTTATAATATAAATAAATTATATGTAAACGTCCAGAATCCTATGTTAAGTTATATTGTAAGGTATAAATTTAGCCAGGATCATCATGAGATATTTTATCCTTAACAAAAGATGGGGTGGCTGGAATAATAATCATCAGGTATCTAATCTAAATCGGCATACAAAAAATTACTTGTGCAGAATGAAATTAAATTATATTCTGCATCAAACTGTTCAGCAATTTATTTCTTATATGTAAACCTATCTGAGCACGAAAATAATTTAATTATTTTAAACAAATAGTTATCAGATGTTGTTGGATATATTTCAGGATTTGTTCAGAAAAATTTAGGAGCAAAAATAAAATGCATATTATGTTTTACAGACGTATATAATGTTGATAAATATATAATATTTGTAGGTACCGATCGAATAGAAACAAATAAAAGAGGTCGCTTATTTCAGCCACATTCCAAACTGTAAGGTTTGTATAACTTCAGAAAATATGTATATTTTCTAAAATAAACCTAGAACTAAAAATATAGGTAACTATGTATATCGTGAGATATATGCGATTACGGGATTGAAAAACAAAATTGTGTTTTTTGATTTTGATTTGTGCAATAATTCTGTCCATTACCAATTACAAAAGACCTTGTCTAAAATTTGGATCAGTAACCGCTCTCATATTTCTATTCAATTTGAATATGTGAAAGTGTCTTCAAAGAGCTTATTTTTTAATACTGGCAATAACAATTTGAACGACTAAATCTACTGTTGTTACTCATAATATCTTGAAAAACAATATAAACAATTTCTAAAGCCGTATTAGATGCCATGGATACCTCATCCCATATGAGACAATCTAAATATTTTCCCACTACCATCGAAACCATCAATATAAAAACATTTGATTACGTTATTACTATTAATTGAAGACCATATATTTCGACCACAAATCGGATTCATTGTAAAATCTCGGAATAAATAAGTACAGAATCTATTCACATATCTAATTTGCCAGTTTCCATACAGTTCAAATATTAATGTCCTTATAGCATTTGTCATATCTATTCCTTGATGGCGGTAATCTAAAGCATATTTTAATTAAACGTATAGAAAAGTTACAATGGATTAGCTGATTGATTATGATTGAATGTTATAACAAATAATGATCGTAACGATTTTGGAAGCATATATTGTACAAATATGCGAAGTCGTTAATAAGACCACAGTCAAGTAATGGGTCTCTGTTAGTTGTATTACTAATATCTCTGAAAGGTTTCAGAGTTTCGAAAGAATATATACGAAATTATTGTACCAAATATATGCTTTTTAAAAATATCATAAATAAATTGCTATAGTTTAAATAAATTACTCGAATTATTATATCAGGTGTGTCAACCGGCGTTTGAAATTCACTATGCACGGATTTTATCTTATCTTATATAGAATTACAGGTGAACGTGATAAATACGTTAGGTCGACCAAGTTTTCGTACCATAGCAATAATATATTGCTTTGACATACATCTGCGACCGTCAATAAAAAATGAAGGTAAGATATAAATATTACCCACGCGGAAATTATTATTTGTTGAACCATTCATATGATCTAGAAGTCTTTTGCAAAAATCATCGCGACAGCTTTGTTGATTTTGATAAATGAATTGGAGCCTAACATAATTTACCACCAAAGTATAATAGATTGAAAATAAGTTTACCTATTGCAGTTTTGTGTGCATAAAACTGAACTGCTGTATTTTTTTGTCGAACAGCTGTTGAATATATTAATTTATTGTATATATTAACAGACCAAACGATTTAATCTTTTGGAAAAGAGTGCAAATATTATTGGATCAATGTGATTGACGTCTTATTTTGCGATAATTATTAGAAAAAACAACAAAATGTATATTACTAGAAACGTTTCCATCGTGATGTGATCGGAAACAACAATTAATGCAACCTCCTCCGAAGATTGTAGCGCATTGTAAATAGTTGATCATTGTGAAGATTTCTTATGAAGTTCAATGATACATTTTTCATTGAAGTATTATTGAGTGCTACATATCGAGCTACAATTTCATATGTATCACAAAGCTTACAATAACGTTGAGCATATGGAGAGCAATTATACAATAATTAATAATGTAGCACATAACAGTTCATTGGAAATGTGTAACTATATCAGGATCATATAAAAATAACTTAGCATAAGAGGGTATAGCATTTACATTGGGTAAAATATCTAAATTTAAAAAGCGATCAATTTCAATATTTCTCGAAATGTTATGCTAAACCTCCCCAACTACCCCACTAACTGTGAGCCCAATTCACAGTTAAGCTGATGCTGGCACTCTGCATCATTCTTACTATTTCGACAAAAGGCCATCCGGGGTCATGGTCAGGTCGCTTCGCGCGATTTAAATTTAATTTTTGATTGGGGACAGAGAAATCTCATAATATTCATTGCGAATAAGACGCAATTGTGTCTTTTGTCGCATATCTCAAATATTCCGGATCTAACTATACAGTTCGATTGTGATTTGCTATTCAAAACTACTATCAACAGATCACATCTTGTGTGTGGTGAAAAACGTGGATTAAAGGCTTGGATTTTTGCGTCGTTGTAAGAAATATTTTAATCCCTCTAATGGTGCACGACTCTCAAATATAGGATGGGGCTCATGCGAACACGCTTGGTTTTCTAAATAGAATTGAGAGTCGAGTTTTTCGGTTTGTTCTCGTCTGTAGAACCGTCTGTCTAAAGGTGTGTATCCTGAATGTTACGGTCTCCAGGCTTTTAAATCAAATGTTCACAAATCCCTGTGTTCATATCCTTCTCATACATAGTTATGAGCAAAAAAAAGTTATTTTGTGTTTTGAACATTAAAGAGTATACACTCCCTAAAGAGCAACTTAAGTATAAAAATAAATTAACATCGTATTGCCGTCATAGGCCCTTTCAGCATAAAGGTTTAGATGCTGATGATGGTATATATTTATATATTTCTATATTTATATACTTATATATTTGTATATGTGTATATGTATATATATATATATATATAGATATTATCTTTTTAAAACTAAATATGCAAAATTATATCGAAAAGAAGAAAAATATGAATAAATTAATTTTAATGATACATATCAAAGTATTTTAATTACCGAATATTTTGAGCATTGTCTATCAATAAATACTAAGTTGTATAAAATAATTTTGTTATCGTCCTTTCTTTTTCCTTCAAGTCCTTGTGAATACTTGTTTGTACTGCTAACGATTAGAATTTATATTTGACAAGAAAATGTCAAGCTGTTTCAAATATTCGTAAATATAAAAAAAATCATCAATTTTCAGTCGTTTCTCTTGGCACCCCTAAATCTAAATTTGTAATGTCATATCAGTATTATACTTGGTATTATATATCAATAATATATTGTGTCTAATGCAATTCCTGGAATAATATATAATGTCAATGAATGCTATCCGGTAATTATGTCTACCTTACGAACTTATAATTTATACACAATTTTCTCGTCTGACAACAGATAACACTTATTTATTCTAAGATTATTACCCTTCGACCAAGCGGTAAGTTCACAAGTGCAAGTACTAGGCCTGAAGCCATTGTAACTTCATCACATAAAACACAACCAATAGATTTTAAAAACGCGTTTTTTGGCCAGTAAGTTGTGTAAATTTCACAACATCTATATTGAGAAGCAGTGGAAACGCAGAAGTGACATGTATTCCTTTAGGTAAAAGAGTTGCTGCCATTTCTATCCATGCCACACATAATGCATTTTTATTTCTATATCTATTAATTAATAATATTAAAAGCTGAAAGTCCAAAATAAAAGCACAATCCCAATCCCAAATTAATACGTCATTCCGCAAGTTGTACTTAAAATGAATTGAGAATAAAATTGATAAAAACTATCTTCTAGGTGTGTGAGATTGTGTATTCTCACTACATGCATAAAATTGTGTTCAGCAAGAATATCATCAGTTATCATGAATGTATGCGTAAATTGTGTTTTCTATTGTATAAGCGTGCATTAGAAAGGTGACCAGATAAAACAGATAATAATTAGAAAACTAATTAACAAGAACATTTTTTTGTTGTACATTCAGTCTAGTAAAACTGCAATTTATTTACATGTCAAATGAGATGCCATCAGAAGTGACGCAATCGAGAACAAACCGAATCGAGTGACCCTTCAGAAAGTTTTAAATCCATACCACCAAATCAGGATGAATACCATAACAAAGAGATCAGTTTTGATAATTGTGCCCCGTGCCAAGCTCTGTCAAAAGCCTTGAATATGTCGAGTGCAAGCACTCGATTCTCACCAAACATGTGCAAACTGTTACTCTAAGTTACAGGCAGATTGGTCCAAATATCACTCGTTGATCTTGTTGATCGAAAACCGTATTGAAGATCATAAATAATTTTAATCTTAACGTTAATGAATTTATCTTGACTTTACGAAATTGCTGCTTACAGCACCAACAAAAGATCAAAAAACATTGCGGACAGCAGGAAGTCCCTGTTTCAATTGGCAGTAGAATTTATAGTTAGTATACCCAATGATATCATTATTTAGTATACGCAATGATATCATTATTGCACTGTTATATAATGAGTATACGTCCTTTTTATTGCGAACAGCATCCATGAATTTTTTATCGAACCAAGAATTTGGGCTTTTCTTGACTGATTTTACCGAGCTTGGAATGAATGCTTCCATTCCAAGGAAAAACATAGAGTAAAATACTTCAACGGCATGATCCAGAACATGAACCCGTAGAATTTCTCCCCATCTGATGCTATTAAAAAGGGTTTGGAAACCCTCCCAGTTTGCCTTATAAGAAGATTTTTTTTATAAATCCTGCTTTTCTGCATAAAAGTAGTTGGCCGCAACAGTGAGGAATAAGAAAAAAAAAACCATGATTAGACAAAGATCAGATTTGCCAATAGGTGCCTCAACCCGAATAGAGTATTTATCTCGATGAGAGGTCAGAAATAAGTGAATGAGAGAAATTAATTTCCATCAAATGTTCAGCGTAATGACCGAGGTTGTCGATAATACCAGAATGCACAAGCCAAAAATCTACAGCAATCTCTAGATCTGAAGATGATTCATAAGTACCCCCAAGTGTATCAGAAAGTCTCCTGTATACATAACAGAAATATATTACATTACTCTCCAAATGAATTTTAATCCACATAATATTAAATTTAGTAATATTCGCCCGCTCTAAAACACGTACATCATTTCACACGTATATCGCATTTCCACGATGACGAACAAAGTGAGTGAGCTCCGCGGGACAATGAAATAGTTAATCATCACCACCCGAGACTTTAGAAAGAGACAAACGATTTTTTTTTAAAACCTCGAATATTGCAGTACTGGATCAAAAAATTATTCGTAGCTTCAAATGGGGAGACATTAAACTCAGTATTATTCAGTGAAGACAATGGAAGTCGAGATAATAAAATCAAGATTTAAAATGAAAGTCAAGAGAATTAGGCAATTTGTAAGAGTACTTAGGCCTACAAACAAAATATACCCATTGACTACAGAATATGTTATAATAACTTATACTATAATTACATTTTGTGAAGTATTATATTCACTTGCGTTTATTTTAACGAACATCATACTTTACGATAACATATTATAAATAAATAGATACAACGGTGGAAGTTAAAAATAAATTATTCTAAGTGTAGCGTTATTATATTTCGCGGTACTGACCGCTTAACACGGCCACTCGTGACTACTAGGACAGGAAATGTCAACATCTCTATTAATGGTCATAGACTGAATAATGCTAATGAAATCAATTATCTTGGTATACGATTCACAAACACTCTTAAATTTGGCCCGCACAAAGATGAGATTTCAAGGAAGATACTACACTCAATAGTCCCAATCCTAAAAAAAAACAAGTAAACTCGATAAAAGATAAAAATCCTATGCTACAAACAACTAATTCGTCCTTTAATGACATATGCATTTGCGTCCACGAAAACCTCACATCGAATGAAAATTCGAATTCTAGAACGCAATGTTCTTCGATTACTAACGGGTGCCAGAAGGACTAGGGATGAATATAGACATATTATTAACCGAAGAATTTACCGTGCTGCAGGTGTCAAAAGAATTGATAGAGTGCTGGTGAGACAGGCGTTGATATTTATGACCAAAATAAGAGGGTCCGAAAATGCCATTCTTAAGTGATGTAGCAGTCGGGTCCATTAGATTCGGCGAACCAATAAACCATAGGATCAAACATCCAATGTACCTCTATTATCTGGGTATTAGTGATAGACTGTATAATAATGATGGTTTATAAACTCTATACCGTGAACGACCCAATACTTATGTACAACTTTTGTATAAAGTCGCACAAAACCATGAATACATTAACGAGAACATTTATATATACACCACAATAATTATCAATATCGTACATTTGTGGGGTGCTCTTTCTGGTACTCAAAATACTTTGGGCGCCTCATAGTATTTTTAAACCCTGTGTATATCTATTATTGCTTAATTGGTCGACACTTCGGTCGGGATTTCAATGACGTCGGTATTGTACTACTTTGCAATATCAACCCTGCATACTCTTCGTCAAGACTCCCTCTCATATTCCTACTGTCACTATATATGGGTTTTACCAATACCTTTTCCCAGTAGAAATCATTATTCAAATTCAACCTGCCCAAGGTATTTTAAACTCTCCATTAATTGGAAAAGAAGTTTACTATATGCACTGTAAGCATTGTGGGCAAGATTCGTTTGTCATCTATAAATTGTTAATTATCACAAACGTAGTTTTTGTATTTAATTGTAAATTATTTAATAAAGGATTTTTGATTTGAATTCAATAAATTATTATAACGAACCATTAACGGTAGTTGAAAAAATATAATTTGGCATTTTAAAGAAAATTCGTCACTTATATGATTACAACAAATCAAATTTACAATTTTGTAGAAATAACATACATATATAAGTTTCTTTTATTTTTCTCTCTAATTCTCCAAATATGTAAAATCGCCGCGTATTTTTTGTGAATTTTCATTAGTATTAGTGAGATGATAGCTTCATATACGTATACGAGTAGATCCAGTTTACATATAATATGCCTATTACGCGTACATCCAACAGAAGTAAATTCCAGAACGAAATAGAAAGAAAATAATGTATTATTATTGATTGAAAGTGATTTTTTTGTTATAGCAATTGTCGACATTTTGATTTTACGCATTCAAACAATTAATTACGAAAGTTGACCTACTCATAGTGTTGCTGAAGTAAAAATATTTCCTTTCACTTTCTAATAAAACAATTTCAGGTGAAATATCGTAAAAACGGACTCTACTACCTCTATGTATACAAATAATTAAAAAAAATTCACTGAGAACAATAAACAGGTACGAGAAACATTACTGACAAATATAAAAGTTTTCTCATTAATTAAAAACTGATGATGATCCCAAACAATAGGATCGAAATATATAGCCACGCCAACTACGATAAAAAAAACTGTCGATGAAGTTTAGGGTGGTGGCTGGAGTACCTGCCAAAAAAAAAAGAGTCATGCTAAATTAAAAGCCTTATAAGTGATTTATATATATTGTATAATAGCAATGTAGGCCAGACAGAAGTGCTTTCTCCAACGCCTAAGGACACCAAGTTACCCAGCAGCAACTTTTGCCACATTCAAGAGAAACACAACCTGAGGAATCATAGAGCAAATTACTAACGTATAAAATAACATAGTCAGGGAAATCTAGATTAAGCGACAGCTGACATCATCTGGCCTCAGATGTATTGAATTCTACTAGATTACATTCAGATCCAAATTTTTAAGAATTTCAAATATTGTTAAAGAACGGGTTTGATATTTAATCTAGTCCTAAGTAAAAATGGAGGCGTTAGAATACATGGTAGCCAACAAGTAAGTCCTTTTAGTTGAGTGACAGGCCTTTCATTGGAGGCTACTAGCATAGAAATAAAAGATTTGGAAAAATTACTGTTTAATGTGCGAAAAAATGGCCAAAAGTATTTGCCACAATTTCGTACATACAGAATGTTTTGATTGAACAGGTATGTAGCCTGCGCAATAACTATGTTGCAACTATTACGTGCGAAAATACATGTAAATGTGAGTACAGAGTCAAACTTGTATTCATTAAATGCACGTGTTATCAGATTCACTGCATGATTAGACTTGTTAATTCGCTAATATCACTCTTTAGGCGTTAGGAAAGGATATGATTTTTGGATCTCGACATTTTCAGTTTTTTCTGGCAAAGTACTAAAAAAAGGCTTAGCCATGTTGTTTTTAGTCTCTTTGACTCTGACACATTCCTCTCTTAAATTTCTCCTAATTTCGTGAAATTAGAAATGAACAGATGGACCGATTTTTTTGTGTTGATTGTTGTTAGAAAGTTAATTTAGAGTGGATTATTAGAAAAGTGCAACAAAAGTTTTAAAGGGTTTGATGCTGACGAACATCTAAACCTTTTCGCATCGAGGGCACATAGGGCGACATTACGATATTAATTTGCCATTTCCAAATATGTATGTTACATCAAATGTAAACTGAAATAACTATAATTAAAATTTGCCAACTGGAAAATATAAGATTAAACATAATTATCTAGTTATATATTTGAATTTTTAGTAGAGTGTTGCATAAATTCTCAGCTAGTTTGTTGTTGAATTGTTTTCTTCAAATATTTGACAAACAAGACATTAGAATCATCTTTTTAGTTTCGATCAATCGCCATTACTGACATATACTGTAGATGTACGGGGTCGCGTAGAAGCGATAACAGATGAGGCTAAGCGTGGTCCATCAGCAGGCAAAAAAAAACCGATAAGCGAGGTGGTCAGAGCACCTTCGACTTGCGGTAGTTGACGAATTGGCTGACAAAAGGCTGGTTTTACCAGTAATCTTAAACCAATTTGAAAAAAAAGATATCTCAAATGATAATGGACGATGTGTTCAAAGCTGAAGGCGGGCAAATTCCAAAGTGCAACTCCTCTGAGGTAGTCAGAGGCTACCGGGTGATCGAGTGCGGGGATCCGTTTTTGCTGGATTTCCTTGTTAAGGTCGTCTCCAATATTGAAGGCGACTGGGAGGGATCCAAGCTGGGACTCATCCCCGCTCGGAAGATCCCGCGAATACCAAGGGCTCGGATTTGGTTGCCAAAGATGGAGTTTGAGCCAGGTAAAATGCTCGGTTGCCTCCAGCTGATGAACTCGGCTATTCCGATGACAGACTGGACGGGACAAAAGGCTGAAGCACTGCAGGAGAACAGCACATCCTTCCTGTTCATGATCAACGAAGAAAGCGTTGATCTTCAGGAGAGGAAGGACAAATGATGTCATCGAAGAGGCCAGTCTTAGACGATTTGTAGCTCGGGATGGTGGAACCGGAGTCGAGTTCATCGCCTACGGTAACACCACAGACAAAAATATCGGTGCACTACAACATCAAACACACTAAGGAAAATAACACACAGGGAAGAAACAGCACTAATGGGGTGCGATGCTAACGCCAGACATATCCTGTGGGGCAGTTCGGAAACAAATGATAGAGGT
>JANSTX010037042.1:0-13314 GCA_027564355.1 Penthetria funebris | reverse complement strand
TATATAATTATATTGTTCTCTTGTATTATATTCCTGTTATTTTGGGCTATTTTGCAATTCTATTTAATAAATACTTAGATATTATGTTGTGATCCGTGAAACAATTCCCAGGGCCTACAATAATTGGCGATGCCAATTATATTTCTCTCGTTTTTTTTTTTTGTAAAATGAGTAAAAGAAAATGCAAATTATTAATTTTATTATTTGATTCGTTATAGTTTTCGAAATTATAGTCTTTCTGTTATGATTATGGGAACAAATTAAAATTTTAGTATATTGATGAGATATATTATTATCTCATAACAACAACATGCGAACTACTAATACTACACATACAATATATAAAGTGTTTGATACTTAGGTATCGTACGGTATTTAGATTAGAATATTCTGAAAAGAATCACTCCAGTGTCGCTACCCTTGACCTGGACCACATCTCCTACCCAGACCTATTATGGCCCCCAAGTAGTTCAGCATCTGCTTGGGCTTTAGACATTATAATTCCGCAATACCCAACACATTGACTCCAAAGTAAATCCGTCTCTTGTGACTCATGTCTTCACATTTAGTGAGAAAGTGTATAGGACATTTCTCTGCCTTGTCAGTGCTAAATCTGCGTAGGGTAGTATATGTAACATACGTACATTTTTTTTGGCACACTTTTAATCATCAGCAGTCTAAATAGACTTGTATTTCTGTGGCTATAAATAATAACCTGCCATATCCGCTAAAATAATACGACCATATATGATATGTATGTGTGACGTGATTTTAAAATATTAGCTAATGTTCTAAAGTTCATCCAGATTGCAACATAATTTTCTAATACCTCGACATACTGCCTTGAACGAGCATTTTAATGATTTCGGTAAAATATGATTAGACAAACTTTGTCCGACTACTTTAGATTTCGATTATACCTTCAGAATTAGACGCAAATTTCTTTCCAGTGAGTTATTTCTTCATGCTTGAAAACAGAAAAAACACATTCTGATCCATATATTTTAGGATACCATATAGAGATAGTGATGCAATGCTTAATGAAATGCAACTAAGTTTACCATTTTAATTCATGATAAATGTGTTGTCATGAAGAATCGAACATTCATCCTAAATGAGATGATTTTTCTTGACTTTCATAATTTAACTAGTCCAATACTGCTACGTAGTGCAACTATGATGTTATGGCTTTGTACTTTTTATAACATGCGTCTTCCATAAAATAGTTAACATAAAGTTTTCTACCAATGGAAACCTATGTCGGTAGTTCTATTCAACCATATTCCAGTAATTTTAATCAAAAAATTTGTATGATGTCTAATTGTTCTATTGATTTCCGTAGTTATTCTTCAGTTATTCACTAGTTACTTTGATTAAAATGCATTACACGTATAGTGATTTAGAGTTTAACAAAAATTAAACAAATGTGTAAGAAAATGAGTTTATCAATAGTTACATTTCCTTCAAAATTACCAACATCTTTATCGCCGTCGCAACCAAAACAAGAAGCGGATATAATTACTGGTAGTGCCGACTTAGATAAAACAAAAATACAAATTGGATGCATGCAAATAAATCCTGGAACAAGGTTAGTTCATCAAGTATTATTCAGTATACTTTTATACTGGAATTATATTATATTTATAGGAGTGGTCGTCGTATATATTTAATGCAAATGATATTCCTACCATTGATTCCCATTATAACGTTAATTATTCAAAATGGATTTTATTTATATTCGCAAACAAATTTATATGAAACCATAAGCAATGTAAATGAACAGGTAATTAACAGTATTTGCAGGAGTTTAATATAAAATAAATCGAAATTTATGAAATTCATAATTTCTAGATTACAGGAATGGTAGAACTATCAAAATTTCTAAATTGTGTACAAGATGAAAGGGCTGCAGTCAGTACGAGTTTATACTCGTACTCTGTATTTATGAAAAACAAGTTAGTTAATTTGAAAATATTTGTGTAATTATTTGAATTAAATGAAATTAAAAACTTTATTAAAACGAATCTTATTATAAACTATTTACTTAATTTGAAATTTGAGACATTGACCTATTTCGAAAAATAGCAAAATAATTTGAAAGTTCACAAAACTCTGATATCACAAATCGATGATTTTGCAAATTGCTTTCTTATATTATCGTTCTGCATCACAATTTCAATAGTAGTGTTAGGCTGATAAATTTCATTACAACGGCTAGTATCAAGTAGGAAGCTATTAAATGAACTGAAACCTAAGTTTTCTCTGAGGTATGAATGTCGTAATTATAATCAAGATTTCAGTACAGAGTACCGAACTAATGTGTGTATGCAAATCAGAGCAATAACATATGGAGTCTAATATTGAATTCGCATCCATAAGAGCAATAAAATGCAATACAATGAAAAAAAAAAAATAGAACTTTGGTCAGATATAAGCAAAACGCTTAACTATATTTTCTCTAAATTTGAGAAAATTTCCATACGTTTGCTATTAAAAATATTTATCGGGAAAGTTACAGTTGAAAATTTACATATGGTACAAATATGAGATGGATATTGTTGAGACATTTGTTTGTGATTATATATTTTAGTTATTTATTGGTGTTCATATATGGTGACACTCAAATCAGATTTACGTTTTAGCTATTGGATTCAAAATTTAAATACCCAAAATAGAATTATTTGGTTCACTTCATTTGTTACTACGTTCCATATTTCATCATTCAAGAGTTATTCAGGCGTATTCAATTTATTGTAAACATTGACAAACATATTCAGAAAGACATAATTAATTTAACAAAATTTTTAGTAAAAGTTTAAATTTACACTATAGAAACTTGAGTCATTATGTGGACAAATCGCATACCCATCAGTTGTCACTGATTTGTAATTTATTCTAACAAATTTTAATCACCTTCAAATATCGAGTTATTTCAAAAATTGTCGAAAATTGAAAATAGTTTCAGATGTGAAAATATTATAGTGAAATTCCTATTACCATAAAATTTTATCTTAAATCTATGCTAATCCAATTTAGGGATGATTTTCTATTGACAAATCAAAATTTATTATGTATATTTTCCATAATGGAATTTAGCCATAGCCTCGAAGTGAGTCTGTGTAGGGATATAAAATAAGTGCACTGATTTGGTCAGATTAGTTACAGATTAATTGCACATTAATTGAATTCCATTCATATTAAAATAAACAACAAAATAATCTGTATATTCCAGAAATGTGTAGAGAAGACTGGTTAGAATCTCTAAGAGATTGATATTGGATTTATTTTTTTACTAAAACCATTGATTAACGACTATTTGTGAGGATGTGAATTATCGTGCAACGAAACCAGTAGCTTAACAATTATATTAGCCTGTATTCATACAAGATGAATAGTATATATGAAACGAGATATGTTCATATATACACCTTGATCAAATATCACCGGTAACAGGACGGTGAACCTTCTGCAAGAGAATTATTATTTTTTCCATAAGATGTGACAGTATTAGAAAATAGGTTTGTCAGTTATTGGAGTATATTTGTAGAACAGAAACAAAAATGTACTCTGTTTTCAAACTAATAGTTCTCATTAGTACAGTTATTACCCATTACATGTGAAATAATAATAATAAAAAAAAGGATTACAAAAATCATTTCAAATTATTTTATTTAGAACTAACCTTTAATTTAAGTTAATCATTATTTTTTTCTATTTAGAATAAGTTTAGATGTATTAATAGAAGAAACAGATACATATTTTGAAGATATGTCTAATGAAGTAGCGAGTAAACATATTATAGCCATATATTTAAAGTAATGCTACTAATTACTTAAATACTAAATAATTATTCTTAAATTTAATCTATTTTTACCATTACAGAAATATCAGACAACATTTTCAAAAGTAAGTCTACCGAAATTTCATAAGTTATTGATATTAAGAGGAGACATTCAATTTATCCTTACCCTAATTTGTTGTTACCGAAAATTTTGATATTGCGATACCGAAATTCGTACAATCCAATTCTACGTAACTATTATAATTTATAAGTACAATAATTACGGTACATATACCATGAATTTAAATAAATTAGTTGTATTGAACTATGGCAGTAATATGCCAAATATTTGGTGACTTTGCTAGAAGCTGCTTTGTTAAAATTAAAAACTAAATGAAAACAAACAGACGCTAATTAATTTTTTGTATTTAACTATATTTTTCAGGAATTATCTCAACTTTACCAATGCTTACGAGTATGATTACATAAAAAATTATTCAATTGTAAATGAATATTTGCTAAAGGAAATTTCGGACAAAATTGGAAGTTCACATGAGACACGATTTTGGCGGTAAATAGTTAAAATTTTAAAAAACCACAAGATCATTTAATTTATAATCATGATATATTTTAAAAATCATCACAATTCTACGTTAACAGTAAGAACATATATCTGGGGTTGTTTTTAAAATTAAATGTTTATCGGTACTATTGAATACCTGCGAAACTGGACTGGTAACAAATAACATCGTATAACAATCTGTGTCAATAGGTATCCCTTTGCAACTTTGTCTCCAAATATTGTACCAAAAGAGAATTTGTGAAGGTAGGAAGATCTGGATGCGATGAGAGTTGATCAGTCGATGATGTTGCAAATTACACAAATTTATTCGAATCCCCAACCAAATAGAAGTATCGTTAGTTCAAGGTCAACGTGATGAAAAATCGTTATTAAGGAGTAAAGTACCAATATGGTAGGTGATGGCGTGATGTACAGGTACTGAAATCGTGAACAATGATTGTTGTTCATTGACGACGCCTTATGCTTCCACGTGGAGTCGAGATGATGATGATGAGATAATTTTTAGTTTATTCGTTGAAAAATAATTAATTGATTTATTTATGCATAATTGAGAAATAAGATTTGTTTTTTTTGCTATACTAATTTTAATTTCTATTTTAGAAAACTTATCGGATATGAAAGTATTATACGAGTAACTGAACATCTTTGCATATCAACTACATATGGAACAAAATATTTTGCTAGCGGATGCCTGAATCTCTATCATTTTTCAAAATATACAGAACATCATGCGGCAGCTAAAAAATATTTAGAAACTGTTGAACATTTTTTATTTGAGGAAAAGTATAAAGATATTTATAATTTATCAATTTTCAATAACAAATGGTAAGATAAAGTTCTATAATAAATTTTTGGTTCGTTGTTAATTCGAGTATGCTCTTAGGCTGAATATAATAAAAAAAAATCTCTTCTATCTTCTACCCACATCAACCTTTCATCACTTTTTATTTTATCTTTACTTTTATCTCTGCCTCTATTTAACCTGTGCCAACAAGCACTAAGATTGTGTTTAATTTTAATAAATTTCATTGATCGAGTGGTAAAGACTCGGACATTCATCTCTGCTTTAACATTATTCCCATGAATGACGTTAATCTACAGATCGATATCTCAACTGGTTCCTCGATATCCGGACTATCATGTAACATGAGGAAAAACTCAAGTTTCGATAACAAATTCAATTTCATTTATATCTTAAAATGGGGTTGAATTGTAGGTGATTTGCATTCCACTATAATCAGTAGGTTAAGTCAAATATAGCTGTATTCAGGTGTAATTCATATGATATGTTCTTGAGCATGTTAGTGGTGTATATACACAAGTAAATATTCTAAAGGAATTTATCGAATTTTCAGGGATAATTTAATATCGGGAAACTTATGTAGAATAAACAATTTTAATGCCACAAGAGATTACTATACATCTAAATACTATTTTGTGAATGAATTGTGGCAATTACAGAAGTATGTAATTTTGGAAATAAGGTACTGTAATTCAAATTATTATCGATATTTTCAATTTAATTGCAATTTAGAATTTACTTTGATTTTAGAAATAATATTATTAATGATATGTCCAAGGCTAAATTTGAACAAACAACAACATTAGCCCTACTAACAATGGTATTAATATTAAGTCCGTTTATCATTTTACTTATTCAGAATGCCACAAGTACAATACAGGTATGCCAATTATTTGCATTATTATTTTTAATTAACAACTGCATTATAATTTAAATAATCCAGAATGAAAATTTTCAATGTGAATAATGTTAAACTTTAGCGAAATAATCCAATAAATGAATTATTATTTAAATAATCAGTAGAATATTATTGTTATGTCCTCTTATTTATTAGTTCCATTTAAACTACGTATGCTCGGATAAATGATATTGGATTATGATCAATTATTCTAATGAATTGATTTGTGATTATTTGGGAACAGGAGTTATATATATAGTAAGTCATAATGCGAGTGAATCTATAACTTCTGATGCGTCAAACATTTCCTATCTTTGATTTATATCAACTGATGCGATTTGGAACCGAAAATGTTATGTATCAGGATTGATCCAATGAAGATTAATCGCTATTTAAGTTGAATAACCACAGTGAAGTCTGACTGATATATTTTTTTCTTATATACGGTCACACTGATCATTAGCAGTTGATGGGGTCTATATTTAAGCAACAAAACAAAATGTTTAAATGTGAAAATTCCTCTATACAATCCAAATAGTTACTAGAATTATAATCAAATTGTTTATCGATATTATTGTATGGCTGAGAGATTTGAAGAGTAGGTGACGCATATTAAGAATTTTTTGGCCACATATATAATATCCAATGAGAATTTGTGGAGATTGTTGCATTGCAATGGACTTTAAGATGAAGAAAATTGAAATATTAGATCTCCTACAATATGAGACTTGCAGTGATTTAAAAGGGCTCGTAGCAGTAGTAAGATCTATAGAGTGTAGTAAATATGCTGGCAAGAAATGGAGATAAAAGGCGGATATTTGTTGACATTATATGCTTATGTTTGGAGTGAAGGTAGAGATAATGATGACACTTTTATGACGTCGGTGTCAGTTATTAATATAAAATCACAATATTTTTCATATCATTTCTTTTATATATTACAATGTAATATGCATTTACTATGAGCATTCTTTTTTCAGAAATTTGCATCCGATCTAATAACTAGAACTAAACAATTAAAAACTGAAAAAGAAAAATCAGATCGTTTACTTTATCAGATGTTACCGGCTCCAGTTGTTCGACAATTAAGGCAGCAACGTCAGGTTAGTTAATTTATACGTTTATTTCAGTTATTGATAAGTGTTGAAGTTGATATTGAGAAATTTTATAATATGATTTTTACATCGCTAATCATACAATAAATCTAGTTGGAAATATCACTTTGTATTGCGTACGTCTTGTCTGTAGAACCTTATTTCCGAAGATATGTTTCCTCAATGTTATGTAATGGCCTCCAAAAAATCAATAAAAATAATCTAAGTAAAAATACTAGATTAATTTTTTTCAATTTTAGGTAGCTGCAGAAAACTTCGATTCAGTTACAATCTATTTTAGTGATATTGTTGGATTTACAAAATTATCGGCAGTCAGCACTGCAATGGAAGTTGTTATAATGTTAAATACCCTGTATAGACTGTTTGATTCAAGAATTTTGAAATATGACGTATACAAAGTAGAAACTATTGGTGATGCTTATATGGTTGTATCCGGTTTACCGCAAAGAAATGGTAAGTACATTGGTATTGTTTTTAATTTTATTAAATAAACTTACAAAGTTTGCTAACTCTGTCCGTCTGTCCGACAGTCAATCCTGCATGCACAAAAATTACACTAAAATATTCATTATTAATAATATTTTTTACAGGTAACAAACACGTTAATGAAATTTGTTTAATGTCACTTGATTTATTAATTGGTATTTCATTTTTTATTATACCCCATCACCCAAAAGAGAAGCTTCAAATTCGCATTGGAATAAATACAGGACCATGTGTAGCAGGTATGTACTTGAAGAATTTACAAGTGTTTTATGTAATTTGAAATCTAAATAAAAATTGATGTTACATTGATTTTAATATATTTGACGGATCTCAAGAGGTTCCTACATATTTTTAGTTATATAGTGTCAAATAAGAAAGTCAAAGAAAGTAATGACGAATGCAGTGACAGTAGACAACAACCGAGTTAGCAACCCATCCATCGGTTGCTAACTCGACCGTAATTTATGTTAATATAGAGTTCAAAAACAGACTTTCTTTGTCAGGTACGATAAATTTTTTTTTCCAACAAAACTGGTAGCTGGAAATCTTTGCATTACACTGTATTAAAATTTGAGAACTGTCTAACCAATTTAATTAAGCACGTGTCACCACTTTGTATAATTGTAATCATTGAGAAAAATGTGCAACCATTGTTATTGAAAATTTACTACACTAAATACTTATCGAATATTATTTGTAATATTTGTGTTTGATTTCAGGTGTAGTTGGTACGACAATGCCGCGATATTGTCTATTTGGCGATACAATAAATACTGCCGCTCGAATGGAATCTGCAGGTGAAGGTATATTTATTTTATCAATGAATTACTTAAAATATTAATTTAATTTAATGAATTTGATATATGCCAAATATTAAAATTATAGCTATGAAAATTCATATATCCAATAGTACTAAAGAACATTTAGATGAAATTGGTGGATTTAAAATTGAAATGAGAGGAAATCTAAACATTAAAGTCAAGTTCAAATTAATATAATATGACGTATTTTAAACATAAATTAATATCGTTTTTTTTTTTTAACGGAATTTTAGGGCAAAGGATCTATGAGTACTTATTGGCTGCTAGGACATGATAAAATACAACCAAGTGGTAATGAAATCGCTACGGAAGCTGTATTACAACCAGATTTCTTAAAATTAATTACCGAAATTTAGTTATTTAGATTTAGGTATTTAAATTAAATTGTGATTATTTTAATTGTATAGATATAAAAAATATATACAAACTATTATATTATAATATAATTATGTATAAAAATTAGTATAATTAAAGAAAGACATAATTTTTAATGTTTTAAGAGAATTATGTAATAAAAATTATATTAAATAGTTAAATAAATATATTTATAAATTACAGTTTAAATTAAAAAATTTTAATATTCGTCCGAAATGTGAAATTCGCCACTAACTGTAGAGTTTAGCTACGCAATGAAGTTGGCAATAACTACAGTGCGCCCGAAATAAATTGCACAATTGTACAGTTTTACAAACACAGCATCGATGTAGTGTTTTGTGGCTTTCAGTTTTCACATGTGGTAAGGAAAAATGTGAAATTAATTATTGACTCATTTGACGAGCCTTTTGTATCTGATACTTTTCATCTGTTTCAGCATCACAATCAATTGTAAAAAAAAATCCGAAACATTAGAAATCCTCTAATTCTGAAACTCAGTTCAATTTATTACCTAATTCTTTACATGATCAATTTTTTTAAGTATTAAAGTGATCTTCAATCATTAATTTAACATCTCTGAGAAAGATGTCAATAATATAGATTAATTTACTGTTGGTGAACTGAAAGGGCGATCGATTTTGTGAAGCATTAGTTGATTTTCCACATTTTAGAGATGAGCGGTTGGCGTAATTATAGTTAATTTATGTGGGATGTAGATTTACGTTATAGACATGAGCCGTCATTAACTGGGACGACTTATCAACTATAATTCATATGTTGTACTTAAAATTAATGTTTCAAGTCTTCCTCAAAAATATCTCTATTCAATATTTGAAATTCATTGTATCAATAGCTGTTCTAAATTCCGTATAGCACGCAATTTACAATAATCAATATTAAAAAAAATAAGAGGGTGAAGATCCTCTTATTTTCTGGAATATAAAAAATATTTGGCAAAGTCAATAATAAGTTTTTCTTAAAAAAATGAGTTCACAAGTGACAACAACGGGTACGAGAATTACAATTTTACGTTTACGAAATTCAATCTGAAAAAGGGTGAACCTCTTGTTTAAAGTTTAAGCACCCACGTGCATATACATTTAGTAGGTATTTATGTTATATGAAATAAGAAATGTATTTTTTTTTTTTATCTATTTCATATGAGGACGACCTCTTTCAATCCAAAGATAAACGGCGCCTTCATGCCTGCCAAATATATACGTGACAATAAATATTGCAGAAAACGTGTTAAGACTTCAGAATTTGCATAAGATATATTTTCAATTTATTATAATAAAAAATAAATTCTTATTAAACTCTTACATGAAATAATTTTTATCGTAAAATTAAATTGAAATTATTTGTCATTACAAATAAATGATAATTTAATTTTTGAATAATTAATATACACGTGGATACTGTAGATCTGTAATTTTAATATATACAAATTAATCTACTCAAAATCATCTACGTCAAATCCATACGTAAGAAATAATGAGTTTTTGTCAACCATCATCAAATTCGCCCTGTTCATAACAATATTGTACTATTATACGTCAAAATCACCAAGCAAGCATGGTCATGAATGTAGTGTCTAAGATTCAAATTTTAAAATTTTAAAATAAATGAGAGAATTTGGTGAGCTCGAAATTATGTTGTGGAATCAATTAGAAGTTCTCAAAATCGTCTATTATTCTATTAACGACATTAAGGCTGCATATCACAGATGCACTAATAATTATTAGTCTTGTCTTTGAAACAATAATCTTTACACCAAGCTGTAAAATATACCTAACTAATAACTTCAGATGCAACCACATATCCGTCTCTGTACACTGGTCTTTTTCATCATCATTTTGTTGTCGTACAACATCACTGCGTTTTGCATTCTATTGCGTTACTTTCTAGTCGATTATTGTGCGAAACAATAATAATTATTTGTGATTGGTACACATCGAGAAACGTTACAGATTCACCCTTGTTCTACATAACTTAAATGCGACAACATTTTTAGCAACATTCTTGAGTGTGTCGACAAACACAAACACAACATCTTATAGGATTTGAAAGTTGAATGTCTCCATCATAATTCACTTAATAACTAAGGGGATTTAAAAGTTGCAATCAGATGTATACCAATTCTGAATGACATATGTAGGTGTTTTGCAAAATTATATAAATAATTTTATAGAATATCGTATTTCTGAATGCAATTTTTTCCCATTTAAAGTGTGTTATTGGTCTAGAATTTTTGTAACAAAAGTTATAAAGTTTATTATATAAACATATGAAGAAAAGTTTGCCACAAAATAAACTTTGTCATAGTAAAATGTTATAGACGAGTTGGTACCTATCTGTAGCATAAAATAAAGTTTTTATGTAAAAACAACATATACTTTGTTCCATTTTTAATATTTACTAGAGGAAAAAATTATTTGAAACTATAAGTCTACTTTTGTTATTGGTGATGACGAATGGAGTAGCTGCGTATCATATCGAGGTTACTCAACCAATTTTTACTTTCACGCGGTGTCACCGATAACTCGATTATGGTATTTGTCTGTAAGGTAGTGCTATTGTCATGTTTGTCGACTGGTTAACAACTCAACAACAAACTATTGGTAGCTGGGGCTTTATGCACCATTCTATTGAAATATTCAAATGTATAACTGAATAATTATGAATGATACTATATTTTCCAGTTGACAAATTTTAATTATAGTTATTTGAGTTCACATTTGATGTTACATACATACTATGAAACGCTAAATTAACATCTTAATGCCGCCTTATGCGCTCTTGTGATCGGATAACATTGTCATTACATATAAAACATATTGTTGTATTTAGAAAATTTAGTACCCATTCAAGATTTTGGTACAAATTCAATAGAGGGCGGTCACAAAAAAATAGGGTGCTAGAAAAATGTATAAGGTTCTTGAATAAACTGGTAGCTTCGCAAAAGTTCTAAAGGTAAACAAAAAACTAATATAAATAGGTTGACAATAAAGCTTAATCAAATGCACATCGAGATATTGAAAGTGAAATAAGTGCATCGTGAAGTATAAGTTAATAGAAAATAATAACATTTTGTGAACTAAAATTGTATTGTATTTTCCAATAGAATTAAGATAAAATAAAGTTTTTGTTAAAGTGCAAGTAAATATTTTATTATTTTATTATAGCCTTTACGTTAACCGCTCGGCACTAGCTATTTATCAGGGAAACAACGTTGTATATAACAAATTGCAACATCCCAAAACACACTTTTATAACAATATATATAATGCGTCAAATGGCAGACAAGTCTAACATATTGGTTGGTGTGACCAACATTGGTTTTCTAGACATAATTCGAAAACGTGACCTTCATCATTTATTAGTTACTGGTCACAAATATTCCCTTACACATAGGCACAATAGATATCATTATGTACTCTCAGGACAAAAATGTATAAACTACACTTTGAACGGCTCGAAACGAGTCTATATATGTACAGTTCAATGCGTTTCTATATGTACCCATCCAAGAGATATTTTAAAATTTAAACAAAAACTATACCTACATTTGTAGTTATGCTGTCCTGATACACAGATCCTTCAATATTAACAATTTTTTAATTATTGTACCAGAAATACATAACTTTATGCTTGTGTTATATACCAATAAATAATTAAAGACTGACAGGTACTTGCCCTTTATATTCACAGCCCATGATTCTATAGGTGTAAATGTCAGAGAGATTTTAGATTAAAAAAATTAATATACCTGCTCTGATAGTTATGTTCTCCTGATACAAATCTTCAAAATAATGAAAATAAGCAATATTTTAACAATTTTAAAATAATTGTACCAGGAAAACAATTATATAATATACCAATAAATAATTAAAGACTGGCAGGTGCTGGCGCTTCAGGCTAAAATACATAGAGCAGAAAAACATTGTGAACTTATTATGTGCTCCTGATAAAGATGTTTAAAATTTTGAAAATTAGCCCTATTTTAACAATTTTTTAACAATAGTACCACGAAAACATAACTTTATGCTGGTGTTTAATACAAATAAATAATTAAAGATTTACAGATACTTGTACTCCAGGCGAAAATTAATAGAGCATACTCTAAACTGCAACCACCGAGTCTATATGTATAAATATGCACATTCGAGAGATATTTTAGATTTGAAACAAGAACTATACCTACAATTTGTGGTTATGCTAAAATCTAAATATGAAATGTTGACTTCATTAATGTGAAGAGCTTAAGTCCGTTCTTCGTTTTTCACACTGGTCTATAACTATAGACCTCCATTTGTAATATTATAATTTTTTGTCCGTCCGTCTGTCCGTCCGTCCGTCCGTCTGTCCGTCCGTCTGTCCGTGCGCACGATAACTTGAGAACGCTTTGAGATATCGCTATGAAATTTTGCATATGACATTATTATCTGATTTG